>PNEQ01053518.1:0-16233 GCA_003012365.1 Medauroidea extradentata
AATACTGAACTATTTAGTTAAATTTATATTTAAAACATATAAACCGTATGTCATATTATTTCCTGATTTCACTCATTGTACTCAAAGTTTACTCGTTAATTAAAGTATGATAGTGATACACATATAATATACGAAAATTGTTGCTGGCCAAATGTCATGAAGAGGGAGGAGGGGTGAGTGACAATATATCAGCTGCGTAATTGAAACCAGGACGCGAACGTGCTACTCAAAGACCTAGGAATGTGATGCAAAAAGTATTCCGTACTAAAATATCATGGAAATATCTGAGCTGTATATTGCCTGTAAATGCAAAGAAAAATAAATTTTAAAAAATATCATTTAAAAAATATGTAATTAAAATGTGCTTCTCAATACGCTTTGCCTTAAATTGACTTTCAAATATTCACTCCGCATTGTAAGTAGTCCCTAAATTAACATTTCAGATGTATACGAAGATATGTAGGTATATGTGCACACGTTGTTCTATACTTCTATTTTCTTAGCTAAAAAAAATTGTTAATTTTAAATTCCATACGACTTAATAAGTGCATGCCATGTACAGCATTGAAGGATAAAACCAATTAATCAGAAGTCACATAACTCTAATGAGATGTGATCTATGTTTAAAATTTTGCATTATTTCAACAAGTTATGATGCTAGGGAAGGGGTAATGCGTATATATGTGCCCTTTAAACGGGTCTATGGATTCCAAGCAGCGAAACTTCCACGCAATCCCACCGGGACTGAACCCAGTTTATATAAGGCTTAACGTCTCGTTGACATGGAGGTCATTAGAGATGGCATCACACAACTTTGACACAATGACAGAAACTGGCAGAATGAACCATTCCAGGCCAGCATCCCAGTTTACATAAGTTTCCCACTCATTGTATGACAAAAACTCCTGTAACCACTGAGTTTTATCCTATAGTAACAAAAAATTGGAACGTTAAGTTAATTTGAAATACCATCTCTAAAAAATTATTTAACAAAATATTTTAACTATTTTTATAGCTTCCATTACTGATGTATTATTGTCATCCACTTAATGGAAGTTGTAACGTTTGCTTACTTCTGTTTACATGTTTAAGTAGTTTAATAATTTTGGATAGTTTGGTACGTTTTCGTCCCTTCGTAACACCTTGACACCACTTGGACATTTTTGCTGAACACTTACACGATCTAGAAACGGCATATAATACACCAAATTATTGAACACTGAATGTTACTTGGCTCTGTCCGCGCGCCAGCTCTGAGTCCCTGGCGGGTATGCGTTTTTTGTCCGTAAACATGTAAATACCTAATACGAGGCAGATAACATGTCGATACACATACTAACCGCAGTAACGTCGTAAGTTAGGACGTGTTTGCCACTGTGTTACTGTAGCGTACGTGACGTTTAGGAGAGACAATGCATACACGCCGGGGACAGAGCTGGTGCGTGCACAGTACGTGAACTGCCAAGTTTGGCAACAATGCTACAGCCTAGGAAGTGAACGGTGTGATGGAAAGAGACCGATAACTCTCCAGTGAGAGGGGTGGTAGTCGGGAAAGAGCATGGTGGGTGATGTGGGGAGGGATGTGAGGAGTTGACTAACACCACGTGATCAAGTATGCGAGTGTGCTGCTCTCCTTTGTGGATCTGCGGAACTATTTCAGCTACGAAGAGAAATGATTCTCTAAACACACAACAGATGTGTTAGTATCGGAAACCTGAAACAAGATGGCGGGGACAAATTTCCCTTAAGGCCTAGGCCCTACAACCGAACTGCCAACTGCATCTTTTAAGTGGGAAGCATACGAGCCGAGTGTAGGAAGTATAAAACTGGCAGTTGTGAGGGCGATTTTATAAATACAGGATGTCAAGAAACTGCCACATAATAAGCACATCCTGGGCTAAACTGGAGACGAATAATTCAAATGGAAAAATGTAGTATGACATTTTATCGTGCACAGTGCGGCAACACTGCACGGAGATAGTCCCCAATTGCGCTCCACGTCCATGTATTATTTCATGTATGTTATGTCAAACAAACATAGAACCATGTTTGGACTGCACAGGATGTTAACCTGGAACCATAATATGCAGGTCAGAACAGTGGTAGTTAGATAAGTAAGATAGCTGAGGAGCGCAAGAAGTGCTATGTTGCCACATTGGGCACATAAAAGGTATTAGTACATTTTTCCTCTAACATTTTCGTCTTCGTATGAGCACAAGATTCGCGTGGTGTGCTTGTTATGAGTTTGTTTCTGGACATCCTGTATACAGATATATCGTTTTTTTATGTCAAATATGTTTTCAGCTGCTTCAAGTATTTATTCAAGGCAATTAAAAGTTCGGCCCGGAAAAATTTACTGGTCCACTGACATGAAGGCTAGCCTCCAAGAATATATGTGAACTGAAGCCTACCGCAGCTGTTCAATTAGCTGCTCGCTGACTCTGTGAAATGGGCATTAGTTTAGTTACGTTTCTTTAATTGGCTCAGCGACATTCAGAGGTTGTCAAATGAGTCAAGGGCCAATTGCGAATGTGACACGAACTTACAGTTTCTGTAATTCTAGCTCGAGCTTTAAAGGAAACGGGAATTTTTCATGTCCCTAATTATAATTTGTTTACGGTAAACTGAAAACGTTGCCAAATTTCCCTACCTATCAATTTCTGTATTACCCTCACTTTTCAATAAAATAATAAATATCGTATGAGGAGGTACTCAAGGACCAAGGTACCGCACCCCGAGCTACTGAGAGCTTGAAGGCATCTGATTGCCCCGGAGTAAAGACCAATGCACGGACCTTATGTTGCAATTGACGGATTCATGTCGTATTTTCGGAGTTACATTAGTCTAAGGAAGCCGTTTTTAGCCATTTACAGAAGCCCCAAAATAATGTTTTTAACAAGCATAATGAATTTTCAAAACGTGGCATCTGTAGTTTCGAGTGGGTATTTTTTTTTGTAGATAATAACAGTAAGAATAAGTTCAGCGGTTTCCCGTAGGAGAGATATCGCGCGACAAGCCACAACACCGTCCAACGGTTAAGCACACAGTCCTCCCAACATTGGCCAGGAGTAATTTCGGGGAACCCCGGGAAACTTAAATCAGGGTGACTGGAGCCGGAGGTGAAACCCGAGTTATCCAGAATGTGAGTCATACGTGTTACCGTTGTGTCCTCTCTCTCCGTCTAAAGTTGATATGTGTTGCTACAAGATTTACCCACTCCTTTACCAGGCACGATCCTTCTTTGTGCGAGGGAAATGGCTGTGTAAATCAACGTAATAATAGTATTAAATGTTACTCGAAAAGATTTCAAATGTGTATATTGGATTGTGTATTGGGTGATCTCCATCTCAGAGAGATATGTTCTGAGGAAGATTTTATGAAGATCATTGCTTTAGAGAAATGTTTTCCTTTTAGCATTGCCTAGTGTGGATAATTTCATTCCTTATTCTCAGACTGACGATAAGTAAATAAAAACAGCACTCTTAAAATACAACACACATGTACAGCAACCAAAACATTACCACTTCAAAGACACTAAGATGACCAACTCTATAACGATAAACAGTTTCGACCTTACGACATTGTCCCAGAATTTTAAATATTCAGTTGCATGTGGTAATTCGACCTTTAAAACTGACTTGTATTAATAGTAAAAAATAAATAAATGTTTTACAGGATTTTATTTTGCATCATGACAAAATAAAAATCTTTAAATTCTTATTCTAAAACCCGGTACTCACTACCCATAATTTAGCTCCGATTTCTGTACCTAATTCTGTACAAGTAGCACCACGACAGTGTGTACAGTAACTATGCTGGTTTCAGACATAATTCCGTACCTAATTCTGTACAAGTATCACCGCGACAGTGTGTACCGCAACTATGCTGGTTTCAGACAGAATTCCGTACCTAAGTCTGTACAAGTAGCACCGCGACAGTGTGTACCGCAACTATGCTGGTTTCAGACATAATTCCGTACCTAATTCTGTACAAGTAGCACCGCGACAGTGTGTACCGCAACTATGCACAGTTTCAGCCACCACACAAGTAGGGTTGCCAATATGCTTTGAAAAGAGATAAAAAAAAATTTGTTTCCTATTGAACACACAAACTTCGGATGTTTATAAACCTGAATAATATAAAACAGTTCCACTTATTCGGCAACTGCGTGCAAGACCTTTTATTAAATAGTTTTCGACAATTTTACTGTTATAATTTATGGAAAATGACAACCAACATCACAAATATATTTTCCTCCTTTATGTGCCGAAACATAGAAGTAAACAATGATAGTGTGTACATAACACAGATGTTTTGCTATAGAATTATGTTGTGAAAACTCAATCGAAGTTTATGAACAGAATTAAGTAAGGTATTGAGTAGGCCTAGAGATTTATGGATAGTGTGTACTGGTGATTATATAATGTATTTGGTTCAAGTATGCTTTTCTTTTAAACTATAGAGGTAATATGTATATTTAATAATATATATGCTCTAAGTTTTAAACAGTACAAAAAATGTAATTGTGTACAATCTCCATGCAGTAAATAAATGTCTTTATTTATATTACTTTCGAAAAAAAGTATCGTGTAATTCATCTCATTTCGTTTTGTTTACAGTGAAATTAAGCGCTGTCATCATGGAAAGAATAGATGTCCAGGAAATTTCTTTGGAAAGAACTTTGGCGATTGTGAAACCAAATGCTGTCAAACACCTCCAAGACATCATTGACGTCATTAATTCCAATGGTTATGAAATAATTCAGGTATAGTATTATCACAGAGTAAATAGCGCGAAAGAAACGACAAAGAGGAGTTTATTCATTGTTGTTACCAGACACAATATATACGTTGTTATCGTACCAGCTCTCGGGGCGGACATGCGTGTAAACAAATACTTGTGGAATTTGAGACATTGGTTTCAATAACTACTCATATGTGAAGAAATGCTGGAATTTGTTTATATCTCAGTCATTACTTAAATGTTAATTTCCTCACAAATTATAAAATAGGGCTTACTAAACTTCAATGTAACAAAACATCAATGAACTCGGACATCGTGACAATAAGGAGAAAAAAGTACGATAAAAACCACCTATTGTAACTTCGGTTACTACTAAATTATTATGGGGTATTATTTTCTTTCGTTTTATTTATATTCTCAGAATGAAAACTGTATTAAGTATCTTTCAAGCACGGTAAACTCGATTGAGAAATTTTATTATGTTCAGTTCTCTGTGCAATAAGCTGTTCCGTGGTACAATCAAGTGAAGTGTGGAGGACTGTCTGTTTCGAAATTAACGGGCTAGAACGACATCGCAATATGACTTAGCGGGTTCGTATCAGAGACTACCTAGCTGCCGGTTAGTACGAGTAATTGTCTCAATTTTCTATGAGTAAGCGGATGAAACATTGTGTGTACAATGCAATATATGCAATTTGTCTGCCAATAAAATATCTCTCTATACTCTCTCTCTCTCTCTCTCTCTCTTCTCTCTGAGAATCAGGCCGGACGATGCCGCTGGTCGGCGGGTTTTCTCGGGGATCTTTCGTTCCGCTCGCCCATTGTTTCTGACGCTGCTCCATACTCACACGTGGTATCCCTAATCAGCGCTAAAGACCTCGATGTTAAGCGCTGACCAAAAATCTCTCACATTCACATTCTCTCTCTCCCTCTGCCTGTTTCTCTATCTCTCTGCCTATGTTTCTCTCTCTCTCTCTCTCTCTTTGCGTGTTTCTCTCTCTCTCTGCGTAAGTAGTAATAATGAAGATAAATAAATATTTTTTATTGTACTAGAATGATTATTAAGTAGTTAATTACGTTTGGGTTATTCCATGTCTAATCAACCAAAAAAATACAAGTTCGAAATTCACACTTGCAGATCGTAACCAAACTGCTAGTCCTGATAGTACAAGCAAAGAAAATAATTCATTTTTTTTTTAGAATTGTTTTTAGTTTCGTTTGCTAGTTATAGCTATCATAAAAACTCTATATTTGCAGAATAATAACATGAGGTGTAATTTTTAATTGCCAATAACTTTGGTCCTAATTAAGCTATAGAGCTGGGAAATATATAATTTGAAAGCTAATGAAACGGGCTTTAATATTATATACATCATGATGTAGCTGCAAAGAATCAAATGTTTTTAGTATGAAAATAAATCCCAGTTTTTTTTTTCAAAAATAATATTTTTTAATCCAAAAAAATATATATTTATTTTCAATGTCAGTTGTTTGTCAACAGGTCCTGAGAGTTTCAAAATGGGATCTCAGTGAAATCATGTTTTTAAAATTTTCATTTTAGTTCATCTTGCAGCCAGCACATATTAATATCTATACAAGTTTAGATGCAGATTGAAAATGAACTTTTAATTAACTTCTTCAATAAGACAATGATTACACAACACGTAATTTTTGGCAAATTTTGACTTTTTATGGTGGTTATAAGTAGAAAACGAAATATAAAAAATTCTGAAAAAATGTGTGAATTATTTTCTTTTCGTGTACTTTCAGAATTCTGAGTTTGGATAAGGTTGGTGAAGGTGAAATTGTAACCTTGGTTTATTTGACACGTTAGGCTATTATATAGTTTTTGCTTCAGATTTCAAAGAAAATATTTCAACAAAACTTGCAGTTATGTGTACTTATTGCCTAAATTAGATTTTAAATCGCCTTGAAAACCTATACAGACTCATGACTTTGCTGCCAAGAAAGTTTTCCATAACAACAACTACACAAACAGCATGCTTTAATCAGGGGCGTCATTTAGCAGGATGTAAAAGGATAAGTGTATACAATTTTTTTGGTATTTTGTAATTTAAATAATGCTAACGTAAGCACATAAAACTGAAGGTTTAATATTAAAGTTTCTTATTTATACACGCTTAATTATAATAAAGAAGATGCAACAAGGTCACTGTCACCGAAAAATAAATCTCGCCCCTCCCCCAAGAAAAACTTGAAATGACGCCCCTGGCTTTAATCCTATTGAAGAAAGGATAAACCCACACAATAAGTCGACATGTGGTGATTTTCTAAGTTGGTAATATTAAGGGTGCAGCCTGCTTCAGAGCCCTGGCGCGAGGAATGATAAGGATAGTCATGTTAAATTATATTAGCTTTGTCTCAGTAAGTACCTGTGGAACGGACATATACCACCACTGACTTATTTTGTTCATCTCGGAGAGGCCTACATCGCTATAGGGTATTTTAGGGCGTTTTAAAATACTCTAAATGCTATGAACAAAGAAGAATTTCCGTTATAAAAAACGAAAAAAAATTGCCGTATTTTTTCTACACTATTATTCCTAATGTTGTCATTATTCTCCTCTTCTCAGAGCATAATTTTTTTTGTCCAAAAGCGATATAAAAAAAATTTTGAATGAGCCCCACCGAATATAGTAATAATTTAACGTGTGTATCCCCATCCTTTCTCATACCACAGTTCTCGGGTAGTCAGCGCCAAGCACTGAAATATTTACTGGAATATCATGATTTCACGCCATGATCAAATACCAGTGATAAGTCGATCTTTATGTTGCTATTTTCCAGTGCCACTCCACTTCATTGATTTCTTTGAACTGCAAGCTACTGGTGCAACCTACACTGGAAAAAAAAATACTTATTAGTCACTGCAAAATATTTTGTTAAAACGATTCTTACCAAATATTTTTGTAGTGACTACAAAAATTTTTTTGCTGTTCCCAAGAAAGCTTTGTATTGACAACAACAAAAAATTTGTTACCACTACAAAATTATTTTGTGAGGTCCATATTGACAAAACATTTTGTAGCCACCACAAAACAGTTTTTTTTCTGTGTAGCTATTTAAGGATTTCGGTGCACTCAGGACAAAAAATAAAATGACATAAAAATAAATGTATAGCTACGATTCGGTGAATTCTGAGGTGTAGAACATAAAGACCCAAGAAATTATACTGCAGCCTGAACCAGCATGAGATCTGCAGTCGTACATGCTCGTTGTAGCATAGCTCTCTAGGTCCCAGCAATTTGACGCGAATAGAACCAAGGACCAGAGAAAACGCGTTCACTGTAAAGCCTAGTTGACACCAACGATAACATTGCTAATAACACATGTTTTCAACAAAGTTGTTAACAATGTTGTAAACATTCTGAAAAACTGTTGACAATGTCGTGTTATCAACACTGTTGCCAACATTTTGTTATTTACTTTGTTAATATTTATAAAAAATGGCAATAACATTTGTTACCAACATTTTGTTGAAAACATTTGCTAGCAACAAAAGTTATGAATTTTAGAAACATGTTCATAACTTTGTTACCAACACTGTTGATAACACTATTTTCCAGACCCATTCAAGGGCGGTTTAGACCAAAGGATGTTGGTAACAAATGTTACTAGCAGTGTTATCATAAATGTTGTAGGTATTTTTGTCATCAACATTGCTATTAACTTCATTAACGTCATTCTTACAACTTTGTTAGTAGCATTGGTTTTTTCAGCAATGTTAATAGCAAATTTGCTATCAACATTGCTCTTAGTTAGTGTAGCATAGCTTAGAATCTGTTGATAACAGTTTTGTAGCTAATATTTTGTAATTAACATAGTTACTGTTCCTTTTTCGGTGTAAACTGGGCTTAATTACCACTAATGTAACTCTATGACATAGTGCACTGCGAATGAAATGGTTTTATTGTGATGTCTTCAGAGACACTGACTTTCCTAGATACTAACTTTTTTTATCTCTGTCTAGTGTCTTTTTTCATTAAGCATAGTTCTGTGTCTTTGCGACTTTTAAATAATTCGTGTTCTTCTAGATACGCTAATAGTGTCTGCACCTAGCTACGACAGACTATATAAAGGTTTTCAGACCACCTGATTTTGGGTTCAAATGCTGAATAAGTCGTGGTTTTGTAAACTTTTTTTTAAAATATATTTACCTTAATGGGTTTTAAGGTAGTTTAATTAGTAAGCCATTCTTACATTATCTCAAGACATACACAAGAAAGCAAATATAACGTAGCAACTTAAGTCCACAAACGTAATTTAATTAGGCTATACAGTGAGATATTTTGGTCAGCGCTTAACATCGAGGTCTGTAGCGTTGGTGAGGGGTCACTTGATAAGGATATGACGCAGCGCTTAAATGAGGGGGCGGGGGAAACGCGAGGTCCCCGAGAAAACCCGTCAACCAACGGCATCGTCCCACATGCGAAAATCCTGTGACCGAACCCGGATCGCCTTGGTGGGAGGCAAATGGTCTGACCATTCGACTATCGCGACCCCCTATTCCAGTGTGTATCTTAATTATATAATTGTGTAATTTTATGGAATATTGTGGACATACATCACTGAAGTACTAAGATTGTTGGAACACATACCGATAATATATAATTATTTACTTTTCCAGTTTTTATACTAAAAACATGAAAGCCGGACGCATACCTGGCACTGATAATTTGTTTAAAATCATTTTGCAATTAGAGTGGATGATTTTTGGAAATATCGTGGGCATACGCAATTCCAGTGCTTGTACACGATATTCCTCAACATCATGCACTCCCAATGCCAGAGCATTGCTGACAAAATGTGTACTAAGTGGCTCACAACGACTGTGCCGCGCAGAAACGCGTGGTGCAACTGACGCTGGAGCAGGCGAGCGAGTTGTACGAGAGCCAGGAAGGGTTGCCGTCCTTCCCCTTGCTGGTGACGTACATGACCAGCGGTCCCATCGTGGTCCTGTGCTTGATGGGGCGAGATGCTGTGAAGGGCTGGCTGAACCTGCTGGGACCAGAGGACCCTGCTGAGGCACACCAGTACTTCCCCTTCAGCCTGCGAGCTCGCTTCGGAGATCCTGACTTGGAGTTCGAGAGCGCTCTGCACGGCAGCCAGACACACGAGGACGCAGTCAAGGAGATACACTTCTTCTTCCCCGAGAGTGAGTCTAAATATTTTAATCAGATGTGATGTGACTTATGAGGGTCAATTTTAATTGTTTTGAAATTTTCTGTAATTGTATGAGATATGGTTTGTTTTATAGCTATATCTTGATACTATTTTTATAGTAATGACAATTTTCTAGCTTTCATACTTCTTGTATAATGGCAGGTCAAAGCCCAAATTTGCATAAAATGGTTTAATACAAGAAAGGAAAACCAACTGATTTAGAGAAATGGTTCGTAATTCACACGGAATAATAGAGTCGTGAGCTACGTCATGTTATGTATAATAATTGCATTTGAATACATTGTGAATTTTAAAAAAAATTTTGAATTTGAAATAAAAATTTTGCGTTTTACATTATTAAAAAAAATGTCAATGGAGATTTTTATATACATCTTGACGTAGCCCCTGACACTGTTATTCAGTGTAATTATTTCATTTCTGAAAGTCAGTTGGTTTTCATTTCTGGTATAAAACCCATTTTTTGCAAATTTGGGTTTTTAACGTGCCGTTTTACAAAAAAAAATAGTCACAACGGGTGTTTATAAAACAAACCATATCACGTACAAATATAAAAATTAATAAAACCATTCAAATTTGGCCTGAATTCACCCCTTAAAGCGCCCGCCTACTGGCCGTGTGTATGTGTGAGTGAAATACAGTGCCAAGAGCTATGTTAAACCGGCTCATCTGGCGCGGTATCGCCTCTTCCGCAGGACACTAAAACGTCGTGTTGTGGTGTCGCCTAACACTTTCAGTAGCGACCCCATCGTTTTATTGGTGGAGAGATTTAAGCTAAGTCCATTGCATGCTTCTACGGTAGTTTCACACGAATCCTCTAGGTATATTTGTTGAAAAGCTGTATTTAGCCATTTTGAGGGGTTCCAAAATAATTCTTCTAATCGACGTGATGCTATCAAACGACCTTCTAGTCATCGTTTGAAGTGTACTTTCTATTAGTACATTGACACGATGGGCGTTGTGGAACTGTTTCGTAAAACAAAGTATTTACAAACACGCTTCAATGCATTTTAATCGCGAGGCGCTTAAGGCTCTTTTTTCTTAACTGGTAATTTATTTTATACTTATACGCCATAGAGTGATGGGGTAAAGGACGCTTACGTGCTAAACAAACCTAACTCACACACTACAGTAGACTGACTTATTTTTAGAAATTGTACTCGTCCCTGTAGCTTTCCCAAGACCTGAATGTAATTCCATATTATTAGAGACCTGAAAAATTCGCGTTTGCTTTTGGCCCCAAGCTATGATTCCAGCAACTGTAAGTTCGTGCCACTTTCTCAATTGGCCCGTGACGTATTTTAAACTTCCTGGAAGTCGCTTAGCCAACAGTACAGAAGCAACTAAATACAGGCCCATATCACGGCATCACTGCATCATCGGGCAGCCAGTGAGCAGATACTGTCTGCTTGAATACACACATGTTCTTGGAGTCTAGCCTACAGACCCGCGAATTTTTCCAGTCTCTACTTATTACTATAGTTGATGGTTTATCGCGGGAAAGCTTGACTGTTTGCTGGGTTTCAACGCACGTTCAGCTCAATAAAGAGATTACTTGCTTTCGCTAGTACGTGGAGCTGTTGCCCTATTCGTCCGAGCCAATAAGAATCCCACTATTGTAATATTTGGTGTCTATTATTGGTCTGCAGACCACTACGTTGTGTCAGACATTTAACATCCAATCATACATGTCGCAAGAAACCGCAGTGTTTTCAAGAGTATGTTGGCACGAAATATTTTCGAGATATACCATAATCTCTACGTCATAGGCACACAAAATTTGCGTTATTATTTGATTTCAGATTAGACTTCGCTGCTGCTTTGTACTGTACATACTCGAGTACAATATGAAAGTTCGTTGGACACGAGCCTTTATGTGATGACAATTGCTTGGATAAATCCTTAACAGGAGATTAGTGACACAACCGTTGGACTTCTAATATAAATTAGAAGCGATTTCTACGGTAGGTCACGATATTGCCAACCAATGATAAACTTCTAGCGAAAGTAAAACAGCTTCCTATACAGTCTGTTGTCTGCTGCACGTCACTGATTATCATTCAAAAGGAATTCCCTAACATCTCAAATACAGGCATTACTTTCTTCATAATACTCACTAAACATTTCAGTAAACTAGAGCTGATTTAAGGGGTACGGAAAGGTAAGATATCGAATGAACGACTGGAATACACAATCGTGGTTATAATCTAAACTACTCATAATTCGATGGGATTTTTTTTTCCGAGTAGCAGACGTTTATTTTTGTAGCATTGGGTGGTAGTATGATTTGCTTTCGAGAAGAAAATTAAAAACGGTATTTAGAAAAATATGGGATTGAAACCACAAAATCCATAAAAATGGAAAACTGTGAATTTAGTATAATTTTAGTACGATAGGTGAAGTCGCCTAATTTGGTGATACGTTTAAGTTGGTGATAATCTTTGCAAAGCAATTCCTTCATATTAGGTATACCGCAAAACGTTCCGCAATCCGACAACAGATAGCGCAGCATGTCTACTTTGATGCTTAGTACGTAACGTAGCTATTATGTCCCGGCTATGAGTGAGTCAGTGAGTGGAAGATTTTGGTCAGCGCTTAACATCGAGGTCTTTAGCGCCGGTGATGGGTGACATGAGGTGAGTGTGGAGCAGCGCCGGAATGAAAGGGCGGGAGAAGCGAGAGATCCCCGAGAAAACCCGCCGACCAATGGCATCGTCCGGCACGATTCCCACACGCGAAAATCCAGGATGGGAGGCGAATGGGCTGACCATTCGGCCACCGCGGACCCTGTCCCGGCTATGAACAGTACAAAACGAAAAGTGATCGCGGAGCATTTTAATCTGTGTTATGTCTTGAATTAGCACGTGTTAATCATTTAACTTCTTCAACGGTAATTAAGCTTACCTCTGTGCAAATAACTCGCTGAAGCCTGTAGAAACATGTGGTATGTGTTTCAATTAATATCTATCGTTACCAAATATTTTATAATCTTACAAAATCAGCAAAAAAATTGATTTTGCATCGTCTTGACGAAAGCCTCGTGCCACATTAACAGTTCTGCCGGGCAACACAGCCAGAAGTGTCTGTCTGGTGGCTTGCAGTGATAGTGGAGCCGCTGCTGACCGGCTCCGCATTGAGGAACTACCTGGCAGAGAGTGTGAACCCCACGCTGCTGGAGGGGTTGGCAGAACTGTGCAAGGTGAAGCCGGTGGATCCCGTCGTGTGGCTGGCAGACTGGCTGCTGCTCAACAACCCCAACAAGCCTACTATCGACAACCCTGCTGCACTTGCCGTCATGTAGGACAACCCAAGAGTATCACTGTAGTAGATCCAGAGTAAACAAAGTCTTTCAACACTGGCAAGTTGTTGTTTGTTTAATTTAGGTATCCATTAGTATTAAGCCACATGTTGGTTTTGTCGTTGGTTTTTTCCCAGAGATTAGAGAAACACATAAATGTAGTAAAACGTATGTCTTATGGCGAGGGGTATGAGATCTTGAGAGGAATGGCTAGGGGCCCGTCTGCCATGTTGACAACGGAAAAATGTTGTTTATTGCCGTAGCAATGTATATAATGCGGATGTGGGTTGACCAACTTCAACCTCATTTCACAATACACTTATTGGAACACCTGATTGCACTTTGAAACAAATCCACCATATTGCTAACTAAATAAACAAGGTAGTCTCGGCCTCCATATAGTATGCTAATGCTCCATTTGTACTTTTCTCACATCTCTGGTTTTTCACAACCGACATCTCTACTCTTGTTGTTTGTTTGTTCACTGGTACATGTTGGAGTTACCTCATAGAATGTTTGCATTGTTTTTAATCTAAAATTATTTTTTGTAAGAAAACTTAAAAGTAAGTAAAAGTTAAATTGTCTATTACATGTTATTTTGTCAGTTTAATTTACCTGGCAGACCAAGAAATCACATACCGGTCAAAGGATTTAGTGTTTGATATATTAGTTCCCAAACCATGTAATAATTTGAAAAGTCGTATGTCTTTCATGTTTACACTGATTTGTTCAAGGGAATGTAGCTATTACTTGCAATACAGTCAGGCACCATGTAATAGTTTTCGTCTGTTGTAAAAATATTTAAGTTATTGATTTGTTTGTTCTATTTGTCAGAATTCCACACTGACAGATCACTTACATTGTTTGCAATATGTATTTGTGTGCCTAATACAAGCGAGCTTGGAAATCTGTGCATTGCGCACCGACCACGTCAGTCGAAAATCAGATGCGATCAGGGAAGGACAGTGTTATACAGTTTGGGGCCTACGTAACTTGAATCAACCCTCATTTAACTGCAATAAAGTAAGCATGCCAGAACCTATATATTGTTGTGTCGTGTTGCCATCCCATCCTTGCCGGCTCGTGCGCCCAGGGATGCTATAACTAACTTATCGCATTGGGTTAAGTTAACTAACGGGACACTGTTAAGCTTATCACATGTGATGTGCAAACTTAATGCAGAACATTTTGATAGACCATTTAAATTGAATGTTAGAACAGTTCATTGTTACTCTTAGATCGGAAAAGTGCGATAAAATATGTTCGTTATCAGAACCCCTGGGCTCATAGTAATTTCATTAAGGCTATGATATGTTTATTTACTATTTCGTCTCTATGAAGGGTTAGGTCGAAGAGACTGCTCGACCAAGAGCCAGCCACCTTGTGTGTGTCTGTGTTTTGTGTATATGTGTGTACGCGCACATGTGCATGTGTGTGTAAGATATTTTAACTCTGGAATAAATTAACATGTACCATAAAGCGTACTGGATGTGTTTATTTCATGTACTACTTTTTATGGTATTTTGAACCTGGGACCCATAACCCCACACAATTATGTCTTTAATATTGTTCAGAATGACCTTGATAACTTTGAAATAGCTGCATGAGAGAGCTGAAGTAGTCTTTATGTGGGACAAATACTATGATGGAGAGCATGGGTGAGAATATGCACTTCAGTTCGCCTTGCCTGATGATCTACACCACATGAGAACACTCTCGTGCTCAGCTTATCATCTTTCGACTGGTTAATCTGCCGCACCTTACTTAGCCTGTACTCATGATGTAATGTTGCCATAACCGAAATTCATTCCTACGAACTGTCTTCACCTGAATCCCGTCAAGTTATGTCAAATTGATTCCAGTAATGTTGCTTTAGGTCTGTAGTAGTTGTTTAATGTGGGTGCCGTAGATATCAACATTATCAACAGATGTGCAGCAATTAAAAGTATTTTATTTTTCATTCACTTGCTATTCACTTATTGTGCCATAAGTAAATCAGTATATATCGACCAGTATTCTTGCATGTTTGTCCGTTAAATTAATAATATTTGTGACAGGCCCATATGGTCGCCACCCCGATTTATTACATTTAATAGTTATAAGTGTCAACCATCATAAATTAATGTGCAATAATAACTATGCCTTGCGACCATTCATTCTCCTCGTCATTGTATCAGGATCACATTGCAATAGTTTTCATTACAATACCATTGCTGCACAAAGTTTTATGTTAAAAAGAAGGAATTGTATACATTTGGCGTTAGGCGTTAGGCGTCGAGACGCGAAGTATTGTGGGCCGAGGCACCATCATCGTGTTTTGGGCGTCGAAACGCCATTAAGATTTCGCCAAGTCACAAAGTACGTCGGGCCGAGACACCTCTGGTTAGTAATTGGAGAGAGAGAGAGTGATTGCGAGGCATTTAATATTCTAATTATTTGTCGGGGTCTCCGTGCGCGCGACTGTATTCCTTAAGAGCCATACCGACAAATCGACATCAGTATCGGTCCGCCCCAAGACGACAGCAACGACGTGCTACCCGGGAAAAAAGACTTGCAACATTTCATTATCTAGTATCATAGTATCCAGAACCTGTACACAGCAACAATAGACGACCAAACACCCGCAGAAAAAGTTCAAATAAGAAATTAAATAACACAAGCAAACGTCACATATTCTACTCTATAAAAATAAATTTAAATTTTATTGCCTACGTTCTGTTTTTGTTTTTTACTGTGTATGTGTTCGTTACCAAAGAAATGAAGAGTCCGCTGCAAAAATGATGGATGTCACTAGGAATTATTTTTTGCAGTAGAGCAATTAGAAAGTTCGAAATCGCTATAGGCTACTGAAACAGTGTACGTTGAAATGAAAAATATTGTTACTCATTAACTGTTAGCGTTTATGCTGTGAAATTCTGTTGTAAGTTTCTACATCCATAGTGCTTCGTATTTCTATTAACAAATCGTTTTGGGCGAAATAGTGACATCCA
>PNEQ01053518.1:16333-59000 GCA_003012365.1 Medauroidea extradentata
ATATATATATATATATATATATATATATATATATATATATATATATATATATATATATATATATATACATATAACAATGTGCAAGGAAAAAATAACAAATCTATTTTGATAGGAAAACATAACGTTGATCAGTGTCAGCCATTTTCAGACGGCGACGCATCAGTTCAAGAATAAGTAGTCCCAGTGTCGGAATCGTCCTCCACGATGTAGTATGTCTACAGTACTCCACCTACATTTTAATTAATTGGTTTTCTAAATAAAATATTCATAATTTATGTAATTAATCTATTTGATGTACTTTATTAATTTCTCTTGTGATTGATGCTAAATTTAATTTAAAGTCATATTTTATATATTGTTACAAGTTTGAGACATAATCTTTATATGTGGGGAATTCCCATGAGTTCTTTTGGGATAGAGGTCTTATAATTATGAATAAAAGAGTTAAATTAAGTACTGGATTTAATAGCTCACAAAGCTACGAAGTACACAAAACAGTAATCAACTATAACTCTCACAACACAATTAGTTATGCACACAATTACTACTGTGTCACAGACATGTTAATTAACTTTCGCAAATAAAGCACAGAAAAAAATGTCTACCATCAATTAATTAAACAGTACAAATCACAATAAAATTCAGTCATACATACAATCAACAGTCCTTCAAGTAGTGACAGTGTACAACCTTAATAGTCCGCCGTGGTGATGAATCGTCGTGTGCTGCGCAGCACCCCGAGTGCACCGCTGTCTTCACTCTTGAAGTCTTCGGTTCGACTCCCGTCACGTACCTCCTTCTTCACCCATCACCCCGCCGCAGCAGTCCTCTTGGTTCGCCCAACACTGCTCCGAAGGTAGCCGCCTGCCGCCTCACAGTAGACTCTGACGTCACCAAGATGTCTTCACCAGTCTATCTCCACAACCATAGCACCTTTCTCAAGCACGACCAATAGCGAACTCTGTCCAAATGTGCCGATTCTTTGGTTTTATACTCCTTCCAAAGTCCAGAGGTTCCCCGAATTACATGGGCCTAAAAATAGACATTTCATCATGTTTCGGACGAGATTCGAGTCACGTAGGCCGCTTCGCAGGACAAAAAAGCAGTTGGGACAGGTATATATGACGTAGTTTCGGCGGGATTCCCACTATGAGACACTCGGGCTTTGAGTCATGGGCCAGCCCTCAAGGTGTTTCGACACAGGCCCCATCCAGCCCGCCCTCAGAAACACAGCACGCAACACTGCCCCTCCTTAAGTCTGTTCGTCCCGAACAGACACAACAGCCTCAGGTCCATCGTAGAGGGCTAATCTATCGATGTGTACAACTTTAGGTCCTCTCGCCCGAGAGCCTCAACGAACAATCCGAAACACATCATTGATCTTCTTCACTATTTCATAAGGGCCTTCCCAATACTTCTGCAGCTTGGGACAATACCCCTTCTTTCTCTGAGGGTTGTACAACCACACTAGCTGACCTTCTTGAAATGTTTCATCTGGTGCATTCCTATCGTAGGGAGTTTTCATCCTATCGGTGTTGATCCTAAGGTGTCGCCGGGCAAAGTTGTTAGTGTGAACCAACATGCGACGTAACTCGCTGGCATACACTGGAGATGCAATCTGGTCTTCCTCTGCCAGTCGTCCGAACATCAGGTCGCTAGGGAGACGGAGCTCTCTTCCAAACAGCATTCTTGACGGTGTCACCTTAGTTGCTTCATGAACAGCAGAGTGGTATGCTAGCAGAAACAGCGGTACTTTGGAGTCCCAATTCTTTTGATTATCAGATACAAAGATGGATAGGTACTGCTCCAGGGTGCGATTCAGGCGTTCAACCATTCCATCAGACTGTGGATGTAGTGGAGTGGTTCGGGTCTTCTTTATACCCATTATCTTCATCACTTCTTGGAAAAGGGCCACTTCGAAATTCCGCCCTTGGTCCGAGTGAAGCTCCAATGGCACCCCGAACCTTGAGAACACATGTTCGACCGGTGCATCAGCCACCATGCTGGCTTCTTGATTCGGTATGGGAAGAACCTCTGGCCATTTGGTGAAGTAGTCCTGCACCACTAGTAAGTACCGATTGTTTCTCTCGGTTATTGGCAAGGGACCCAAGATGTCAACCGCCATTCTCTCGAATGGGGCACCAACATTGTACTTCTGGAGACGACCTCGGCCTCTGACCCTTGGGCCTTTCTTTGCGGCACAGTCGTCACACATTCGGCACCATCTGTCGACATCTTCACGCCAATGAAGCCAGTAAAATCACTCGGACCTTGTTGAGTGTCTTATTAATGCCGAAATGACCGCCTGACACAGAATTATGAAGCTCCTTCAGTACCTCTGGGACCTTGTTCTCTGGGAGGACCAACTGTAGGTGTTCATGTCTGCCATCCACACTCTCCCAATTCCGGTAGAGGACACCATTCTTCAGAACAAGTGAATTCCACTGTGCCCAATATGCCTTAGTTGTAGCACTCTTTTCAGATAGCTCCCGCCATTCTGGCCGGTGGTCCTGCTCTTTCCAATCCAGAATTGGGCACAAGTCTGGGTCACTTTGTTGTTCTTCTCTTATTTTGTCGTCCGTCCAGGAGAACTTCCCATCGGACGTTGATGCCTGAAGCCTTGTTGTTCTAACATACCGCATTCCTCCGCTTTTCTCCTCTTGCCGTTCACAATGGCGACAATTGGCGTCACAAGGCCTGCGGGATAATGCATCTGCGTTATTATGGGAACGACCAGCACGGTGTTGTATATTAAAGTTGTATTCTTGAAGGTGTTGTATCCATCAAGCTATTTGTCCTTCGGGGTTCTTAAAGTTCAGTAGCCAGCGTAGAGCAGCATGATCTGTTCGCGAAGTAAAGTGTCTGCCATATAAGTAGTGGTGGAAATGTGATATGGACTTCACCATTGCCAATAGTTCCCTGCGAGTGACACAATAGTTTCTCTGTGGTTTCTGCAGCACTTTGCTGAAATATTCTAGCGGTTTCTCTACTCCATCTTGAACCTGCGATAGCACAGCACCTATGACATCACTCGCATCTGTGTCCAAAACAAGCTCGCCTTCACTATCGGGGAAGCCCAAAACTGGAGGGGACATTAAAACTTCTTTCAATTTTTTTAAGAGGCATCACATTCAGGTGTCCACAGGAATTTTCGTTTGGCTTCAGTAAGCTCATGTAGTGGCTTGGCAATCGTAGCAAATCCATGTACAAATCGCCGATAATAAGCACAGAGTCCAAGAAAGCTCCTCTACCTGTGTCCCCTCTGTTGGTTGTGGCCAGTCTTTTATTGCCCTGGTTTTCTCTGGGTCAGTTTGGATTCCATCAGCTGATACCACATGCCCTAGGAAACTAACTTTATTTTGGAACAGGTGGCACTTCTTGGGAACCAGCTTCAAATTTGTAGCAGCCACTTTCTGTAACATGGAGTCTAATCTGGTAATGTGTTCTTCAAATATTTTACCTGTGACCACGATATCATCTAAGTAAACTTGGCAAATATCTAGAGGTAGGTTCTTTTCCATTAGTCGTTCGAAGGTAGCAGCGGCATTGCATAGCCCAAACGGCATGACTTTAAACTGCCGAGTTCCTTTTCCTTGCACAGAGAAGGCTGTCTTCTCCCTGTCCTCTTGAGCCACCTCACATTGCCAGTAGTCACTCTTCATGTCAAGTGTAGAGAACCATTGTGATCCTGTCAAGCTGTACAGTGTGTCATCAATCCGGGGGAGGAGGTAGCAGTCCTTTTTGGTCACATCATTCAGCCGGCGGTAATCCACGCAAAATCTTGGGGACCCATCTTTCTTTTTAACTAACACAACAGGTGATGACCAAGGGCTGACCGACGGCTCGATCACATCCAAGTCCTTAATTTCTTTCAAGATGCCATCCACAATCTCTTGTGTAGCCAGAGGTAGTCGTCTTGGGGGTTGCTTGATTGGCCTAGCTTCTCCTGTATCAATGTGATGTTGTGCAGCGGATGTTCTGCCAAGGTCAAGTGGCCCACATGAAAAAATTCCCTTTTTTTCTTCAGAAATTCTGCCACAGCCTTTTCTTGTCTCCAGTTCAGGTTTTCTCCAGTTCTAGTCAGTAGTTCCTTGAGTGGTTCTGGCATAGGCCCATTAAGGTCGCCTGACTTCGTGGCTTCTTTGTCGGTGGTAGTTATTTGGGAGACTTGTTTGCACACACCTATTATGGCCCCCTCCTCAAGCTGGATTGCCCTGTTCGACAAGTTGACCATTCGAACAGGTAGATTTCCAGAACTCGGCGAAACCAATGTTCTTGCTACCACCACCTCATCAGGTAAGCTGCTTCCTCTTCTCATATGTTCGACCAGACCTACATGCCGCACAAAATTGCCTCGACACTGTGCGGGGATGACAATCTCACTGGAAGCTGGCAAAACAGTTGTCTCATAACAGATTACTTGGCAGATGGTTGGCGAGGATAGTTCGCTTCGTGGCTTCATTACCAGTTCTCGGTTACCGGCCCTTAGTACTCCCGACTGAGTATCTATACAGCACTCTAACTTGCGCAACACATCCAGGCCCAAGAAACATTCATCTTCGATGTCGGCTATGTACACTTCGTGCTCAATGCAGAGGTCACCCAACTTCAACTGTACCTTTTTCTTCCCCTTCACTTGTGTGGTCTCGCCTGTCACTGTCGTCAGAAAGCTTTGTCTGGGATTAGGGCCCTCTGACTGCTGGGGATAAAGCCCCAAAATGTCCGGTCTGACAACAGTAATGGTTACTCCAGTGTCTACAACATTATCCAGACTGCCCTCCACTAAGATTGCATTAAAATCTTGTTTCACTGATCGTACTTAAAGAAATTCTGGGGTCTTATCTCTCTTAGTCACCGACCTTCGCCCCTTAAGACCGGTGCTTACATGTTTCCCGAGGGCTGGCCCGGATGGGGCGGCCTCATCCTGCTCTTGGTTTCTGTTTTTCCGTAACCATTGCGGACACTGGGCTCTCAGATGTCCGGGTTCTCCACATTCCCAACAGATTGGTCGCCCCTGTTGTCGAGGGCGGAGTGTAATCGGAGTGAATTTGTTCTTAGTTTCATTCATTGTGGTTTCCACTCTCTTTAGGATGTTCTCTAGGCTGTTGTATCTCTCGTCGCCAGACAGTGCGACCGCCCGCACAGCACGCCGTGTTGATGGCCCTCTTGCAGATTCGACCTCCAGTGCTCTGGCCAGGGCATCCTGCATAGTTCTTGGGGCGGCCAGGCGCACTGCTTAACGCACCTCTACATCGGCAATGGCATCGACAAAGAAGCCTACTGCTATGATATCTCGTGCCTGTTCTGGGCATCCCTCGAGCGACAAATGAGCGAGTCGCACAAAGTCCTGCCACAATTCTTGCAGTGGCTCACCTGATCTCTGGGTGCGCATGGTGGGCATGTCGTAAGTATTTGTCTCCGAAGCACAGCTCCAGGGCAGTAACTAATGTCGAGTATTCCAGACGTTATGGAAGCGACTGGAGTATACTGAGGGCAGGTCCCCTTAGCACAGCTGCAAGATAGTAGGCACGTTGCTGGTCAGACCAGCCATTTATGGTTGCCACAATCTCGAATTGATTTTGGTACTCTCGCCACAGAGTCTGGCCATCGTAAGGAGCAGGCTTGACAGAAATCCCCTTTCCAACGTTCGATGCAGGCACACTAGACACACCAACATGTTGCGGCTCATTTTCTGCCTGGTTGTGAATCACACTACAGCCTGGTTCAAACTACGTGGTCTTCTCTTCGCCGCCTTCAGGTGTTGTTTCAGCACTGACTATGTCTTCTCCGGTAACAAGATGGCTGCCTTCCTGACGCTGACGAAAGTCTTGCCACTGCTTTCTTAGATAACGCATCTGCTGTTCTACTTTATCATTTATGCTGTCTACCTTCGTGTCCATACTGCCTATCTTCACATTCACATTGTCTATCTCTGCCTTTACAATGCCTACCTTCTCGTTCATAGCATCTATTTCCTGGTACACCATTTCTTTTACACTGTCTACATGCCTATTTACATTTTCATTTATACTATCTACAAGATTACTAACATTCTCTATTTTCTTATCAACATTTTCATTTACACTGTCTATTTTTTGTGTACACTATCTGTTTTCTTATATACATTTTCATTTACCCTATTAATTTTCTTATCTACATTTTCATTTATACTATCAATATTTGCATTCACACTATCTCTGACAGAATTGATTTGGCCACTTAATTGGCCACTCATTCCCTCAATGAAGGCTTTTAGTGCTTCTATTTCAGCTGACATTCTTCTTGTAATCATTCACATTTACAATTAAAAATTAAACTTAAAATTTGTAAAGTGGTTCAATTTAATTAAATAGCAATTGTGTGTAATGATTTAATTTGCAGAATTAGTCATTAAATTAATTTATGCCTCTATCCGACTTCTGACACCAGTGTTACAAGTTTGAGACATAAACTTTATATGTGGGCAATTCCCATGAGTTGTTTTGGGATAGAGGTCTTATAATTATAAATAAAAGAGTTAAATTAAGTACTGGATTTAATAGCTCACAAAGCTACGAAGTACACAAAACAGTGATCAACTATAACTCTCACAACACAATTAGTAATGCACACAATTACTACTGTGTCACAGACATGTTAATTAACTTTCGCAATTAAAGCACACAAAAAAATGTCTACCATCAATTAATTAAACAGTACAAATCACAATAAAATTCAGTCATACATACAATCAACAGTCCTTCAAGTAGTGACAACGTACAACCTTAATAGTCCGCCGTGGTGATGAATCGTCGTGTGCTGCGCAGCACCCCGAGTGCACCGCTGTCTTCACTCTTGAGGTCTTCGGTTCGACTCCCGTCACGTACCTCCTTCTTCGCCCATCAGCCCATCGCAGCAGTCCTCTTGGTTCGCCCAACACTGCTCCGAAGGTAGCCGCCTGCCGCCTCACAGTAGACTCTGACGTCACCAAGATGTCTTCACCAGTCTATCTCCACAACCATAGCACCTTCCTCAAGCACGACCGATAGCGAACTCTGTCCAAATGTGCCGATTCTGTGGTTTTATACTCCTTCCAAACTCCAGGGGTTCCCCAAATTACATGGGTCTAAAAATAGACATTTCATCATGTTTCGGACGAGATTCGAGTCACGTAGGCCGCTTCGCAGGGCAAAAACGCAGTTGGGACAGGTATATATGACGTAGTTTCGGCGGGATTCCCACTATGAGACACTCGGGCTTTGAGTCATGGGCCAGCCCTCAAGGTGTTTCGACACAGGCCCCATCCAGCCCGCCCTCAGAAACACAGCATGCAACAAAATTTAAAGTCAGAATTTTCAGTACAAGAATTGTGAAATTTTAATAATTTAAATTTTAAATATTTCTTGTAATATTGTTTTGTGTTTATGTATTTATCATTGTGCTATGACGCACGGAAATTAAAGAAAACCTTGGTTACTGTGATCAGTAAGTATACAAATTTTTTGTTTCTCTTAGTATGAGCAATTGTGATATTTTCTCTTTTGCGAGTGCCTCAACCGAGTTTTAAGTTAGCGTCACTTCTTCTTGGAAAGCTCCTAGGGCATATCGTCCTGCGGCAGGCTTCTCTGCTGAGACGCCGATCCTACCGTCATCGTAATTTTTAGGGATCTATTGGAGCAGATCCTATCTCCAAGAAGTTGTGCTATAAGTTTGCCAGTTTCAGAAGAGGCAATTTAATGTAAATTTCAATTCAGTTTGGAGTGAACTTGAAGACGACGAGGGATGACGCGTAAGACAGACGCTTACGAGCTTTACTTTAACTTCTATGAACTGTCTTCAGTGTAAACGTCTCAAATTTTATTGATTTAGACTCCAACATTATTTATTAACGTTTCAAAGTGATATATTAATTTTCTACATTTTTCTGGTAATTAATTGAGGTAAACCTAGGCCTAACCAGAGGTCTGAGATAATTTCTACCGAATGAGCAAATATAAATGTAATAGCAGTGCAAGATTAAATTACAGATTTCTTTTTCTCAATAGAATCTTTAACTACAGTTTCTGCAATTATCATTTCAAATTTAAGCTTTTGTGAGTACTGTGAATATGTTTTGCTGTATCTGGTTGAGAGCAGTACTTACTGGTAATTTTCACTGATTTTCTTTGCAGTGTAGGGAATAGCACCTATTTTCCGCTAAATTCATTTTTATTTTAATTATATTTTCCTTCTCTGCTATTTCCAATTACGTGTTCTCTGTGTAGATGGTTTTGTCAGTGTTCTGTATTTTACCAGTGTAATATGTAGAGGTACGTCAATTTCGCGGATTCATCTGGCAGCAGCCTAGACTTGTCAGTCCTATACACCCACTGGCCACAATCGATTATCTATTGGCTTATAACCGTACAAGCACGTAGCAAGCGATAGCACTTCGCATTATTTCCTTATTTACTACTGGCTTGCAGTAGTCAAACGCGTTTCGTAACAGCCGCCAGCAAGTCACAGACATAACAATGAAGTATACATAATTGGCGTTCAACCTGACCTGGAATGTATCTGCGAAATTTACGTACCTCTAGTAATATGTTATCACAGAAAAAGCTCACACGCACTACAACACATTCACACATCTATATTCATTTAAACAAATTACAACGAGGACTGACATTTAACAGAACTGCAAGACTTTCTCTATAATTTTTAAGTACTTTCTTGAATTTCAAATTATTAGTTTCAAATTTCCTAATTTTTAGAATTGTGCGCAAGCAAAAGCAACATCCTATGAAACAACATTCAGGTATGTTTACCGAATGCACCACCCATGAACTAAAATTCTCTGGCAAATAAACTCAGTTTTTGTTCCAGAAATAAATTAATTTAAATTTAATATATCATAGTGTCATATGTTATTTTTTAATCTTTGCCGTTATAATTATTGTCATAAATGTGTATGCTACAATGCAATCTTACCAAAAACTCATTCCTCAACATTATGAAGCCAGATCAAAATTTTGTACGTAATGTAAATTTTTAAAGCAAGCAAATACTAATTTATTTACAATAAGTCAATTCCCAACCACACCAACGTAACATTTTGAATTGTATATTTAAAAGGGTTACGTGTTCAACGTTCACCATAATTTCATCAAGGGAATTTTCTTGCTACACATGCCTAAGCTATCTGTAGTACGCAGGATAACTCCTCATTTTTCGTTCAACTGGCCTTGTGTGCGGACACATCCCGTCTCGCTTTCAGGGGACTTCACCATCAGGCCCATAGCCATAGGGTGGCCTGGTCAGGCATAGTCCGACCTAAGACAAATTTCGCCCAACATGTCAGAGTCTATCAGACCTACCACATACTGATCCAGTCACCACAGAGCTTTCATACTGACATTCGCTCTAGCTTCTTACCAGAATGCAATAATAAAAGAACAAATCTGTTAGTAAATATTATTTTCAGTCGACCATCAAAACAGTAAGAAACAAAATAGTGAAAGGTACTCTCTCAGTCTGGCCATTGAATATGCATATTGTAAAAAATTGCCAAGTGAGGTTAATTTGTACGTTGTACTCACCGAATTCTTTAGATGCTTACGGAAACGTTCTGGGTCGGTAGTGCCGGTCACGTGACTGAATCTACTCAGTCGTTGGATGCTTAACGAGCGGTCACATATCCGAAGAGTAGTTACTTGGCGGCCTTTTTAAAAAACATAGTAAAATCTGCAGAAGCGGTAATTTCAGTCGCCGATCTGGCAGGCAGACCTAAACAGCGAAGAATATTCTTCTGTGCTGGTATAATAACGTATGTAACGTATGTAACATTAAAATTGTGTACTAATTATAATTATTTATTGCATACCTGAATTACGTACTCTGGTGACATTTTTACTTGTTTAACAAAAATACTACGATCCGGCATCGTATTTTCCGTGTACATGCATTCAAACCGCCTTGCAACATATTTTTTTCTATTATGTACACATGCGGGAGTCTGTCTGTTTACTTTTTACGCGTGCTTTCCTTTGTATCGTCTGCTGGCTGCTATCTACCTTGCTCAAGAGGAGGTTAGATCTACGGGATCCGGCGCCTGGAACGAGTTGAACATTTTGAGATCTTGAGGGCCGGTAGATCTTTATCGCATGACGTTTCCGACTAATTTACTCTCTACCGAGTGTATCCGAAGAAGTTTCCGTAAGCACATTTTGTCTCACTGCTGCGACTTCTATCGCTACTATATATTGGCGGAGAGCACTCTTAAGGAGTAGTCTGCCTCGTCTCGTGCCGTGAACATCGTCCTCTCGCACCGGAAAGTGTTGCCTATTCAAGGAAAGGTGACGTTAAGGGATGGGAGTAGAATGAAAAACGCTGGAATTCAAATGCTTTTCTGGTAACTCTGCAATCGATGATACACGAAAACAACACGCTGGCTTGAAACTAACATAGCAAGAAACATAATTGCATGATTTAAATGCCATATGAAAGAAAAAAACACGATTAGTTGTTGCAAATATCATTCATTAACGATAAATTCTTCATGTCGATATTAAAAGACAAATAAAATAACAATCCTTTGATTTCACTAATTTGCAAGGCAGTTCAATTATTACTTATTTTAGGAATTATTTCGGAACAAATTTTGATCGTAATGAAATAGTGTACTTTAATCTATGGTTCCTTACCATTTCATGTCAATGGGTTGTTAAAATTCAAGTTCAATAAATTCATTACTTCCATAAATGATGAGTTTTTAACAAAAACTTATATTTGACTACTTAAAATCTAGTTTTACACTTGAATGCGTGAAACTATTCAGAACCACAGAAACTAGCATAAATATTAATTTGCGTTTTGGTACATGCAGATAGCTTATGTAGGTTTCCTATGATACGTACTCAGACAGTGTAATTTTACTCAAGAAGTTTGGTAACTACTACATACAGCATGTCGCATTATATGAATCACCACATTTGTGTTTTATCATATTATATTAAATAGTAGTGTTAAATTAAAAATTACTTGTGTATTCACAACTTCTTTTCACTTAACAAAAATATACAAGAGTTTTTTTAATTACTGCACAGATTAGAGTATAAATACACATGCCCACACAAGGGTATATTAACTGACGTAGCCAATACAGGTATGAGGAGGGGGAAGTGTGTCGGGGGACCCAACACGGGTACATTTCCTTACACGTGATTGTTCGAGACTCAACTTCCTACATAATCTGGGGACGTGTTCCCTGGAGATGAGTGTTTGCTAGTGAATGGGCGCCGGTCTGTCAATACTGCTATTTTGCCCAAGCAGACACGGAACTCTTGGTGCTTTCAGGGTCTTGGTCAAAGAGCTATATAGTTAACATAGAGGGGCGGAAATGCTTCCAAAGTGAAGCCCGCCCAATTGAACGGCTGTTTTGACCCCAGAAAACATGGCGAACAGCAGTGTGGCCAACATTATGTTAAAATCCGTCATTATGTTCGCATAAAATCCGTTACTTTATAGCTCCGCTATATTCCTGCTAAACACAGGAAAAAATGCCAATAATTATTGTAATATATTATACTGTAAAAATGTTTAAATTAGCATAATCGTTCTCGTATTTTGACCGGATATAAGAGTCCGCCATTTTATCTAGAGTCAAAATAGCACGTTCAATTGGGCTTCACCTCAGAGCCTTGGAGATTGCTGTTTCCGCCCCTCTATGTTTACTATATAGCTCGTTGGTCTTGGTCGACGAACGCGCGGCTGCCTCCTCACACAAAGGCCGATATGGTTTAACACGAGAGTTACGCTGAGGAGGGCATTTAAGCCCCCTCCATGCTCTATGCAAATATAAACTTTAAGAAACTGACGTGACCCGCCTAGCGCCGGGTTTAAGACCCATTGTCGCCTCCCCTATGCCTCCACCACCTCCGCAATATAGACGAACCACGAACTAATTGTGTGTAAATTATAAGTGTAGTGTAAATGCATAGTGCTTTAAGTGTAAATGTAGACCAACAGTAATCAACCAAAACATTTAAACGAACTCACCAAAAAGCCACATCAACCGGAAAACATAATTATAGACTAAAAACACTCTAGGGCAGCCGCCCGATCCATTAATGTAAATCAGGGTTATATGTCTTTCCATGTTTGTAAAATATAAATTCACCTCACCGGAAGTGGCGTGCGCGAGAGCTCTGCAGTCCTTGCGCATCGCCATCTTCCGGCAGTTGTAGCTCGGCGGGCCTAGGGTGTACACGCGTCGCATCACGGGGGACCATCAACTTTTTGCAATCGATCACCATTACTACAATAGAGTAAGTTTTTCAGAATATGTTTTTAGCAACGACATCCCCCGTGCTCGTCACCCCTCCCGGTCATCTCACGGCCCCCGGGATTTATTCACTTTAATTATTTTCGCGGCCTCGGCCAGCTTTTTCTACAGTGTTTCAGCTACTGGCCGGCTATAGGGCCAGGCCCGCTCAGCACCTTACATATAGTAGTGTATTGTGCGCAAGAAAGCAATAAATATCATCAATCTTATGTAGTCACGTGTTTGGTTATTTTCACATCACGTAAGTTTCAGGGCCCAGCCTTCTCTGGAGCAACCTAGCGTTTTAGTGTTATGTATGAGTGTTTTTTAAAGTGTTCAATTGTTGTGCTACGAGGCGTGGAGGGGGCCTCAACACCCTCCCCAGCGTAACCACCGTAAGTAGCATTAGGCCTTTGTGTGAGGAGGCAGCCACGTGGCCGTCGACCCGACCCTGAGAACAGAGTCCCGTGTCCACCCGGGCTAGTTAAATTCAATGACGGACTGTCGCCCTTTTTCACGGCAATCACCACCACGAGCAACCACGTGTTCAGGTTTGACCAACTAGGGAACTCCGACACGCCGCCTCCTCCTCACACGCGTATTGGCCACGTCAAAACTCAATACAAAACATTCAAAAATATTATATATGTGTTGGTTGCTCCAGAGAAGCCTGGGCTCCTGAAACGTACATGGAATGAAATAATCCACATGTGATCCGTTGAGTTCGTTATATTTACACTAAAAACACTATACATGAAAGGATGTTGTGAAGCAGGACTGGCCCTAAGGCTGGTCAGTAGCCTACGTGCTGTTGAAAAATGTGTTGCTGCACATGACATTTAAGGGGAAGAAACTCCGGGGGCCGTGAGTAGACCATAATGGATGGCAATCGCTGGGGTGAAAGTATGCAAAGGTTCCGGTGTTACAGGAAGGCTATTGCAGTGAAGTGGTTGAGACAAAACGTTAAAGACCTCCGCTATGTGACATGCGTGCACATCCTACGCCCTCCAAGCTATTACTTAGGAGACATTAGCGACGAGCGGTTACTTCACATAATTTAGCAATGATATTCATAAACAGTCACGTCTAATACTTTTGAATGTGTTTATCAGAAACCCAAATTCATTACACAACGGACAAACAAACTGAATGACGCAATTCGCTTCCAAGCGAAGCGGTGAAACCTAACTCTGTCGGTGAAATTTTAAACTACCTTTGTGGCGCGAAGCATTAGCGGCGTGTGCCAAAGATAATCGACTCGGTTGCATCGCTTTGTGCTGGCGGTAATTAAATAAAATTATACAGTCAGTAGGTATGTCCGTAATAACTTAAATAAATATTTTAAAGTATATTAAATACAGAAAGGTCGTTTGCATTTCATGTTGTTTCACTAATGCTGTATTCAAATAAGAAAATACACAGAACTACATACAATTATTCGCTATTAACCATACAAACAATAATGTAACTGTTGTTATTGTTGACTTATGTGCAGTAACTGCTAGTGATTTTTTCAAAGGTTAAATCTTTAGTGCTCACTTTATTCCGAATGACCTATATCATGACTTGTCCTATCTCTTTGCACAAAATTGTACTCAAAAAAGATACAATTGGTGCAATGAACTAAACTAAAAAATTATTGGCCTCACAAGCAAAATAGGTTAGCCACTAGTTACATTACTTGGCAAAAGAGCAATTTGTATTACATTTACACACTTACTGAAACAATGGGACCATGTTCATACTTCAACTGTATACAATTTACTAAATTTACCTTCCATACATGGATTTACAGTATATCTGCCACAACATATTTTTGGGACGCTATACCAACTGACTCAAAAGCATTTTCACGTCAAAAATCACATTTTCTTAGATGCTGAAGAAATTCACTACGGTGTACAATTTTGCAGTGATTCTACCTGTTATTTTCATAAACTCATACAGTTTTAGAAATATTCTCGTCAAGGCAAAATAATTAATAAAATAATAAAGCTAGAAAAATCCCAACTTCCCTAGTTCCTTTTTCCATAAATACCTTTCAGAATTATGTTCAAGTTACTCGGATAATTTACTTTCGACAGCTGGCACTGTACTACTCAAACGTTCTGTCTATCTTCAAATATGGCATAATTTTTTGGGGAAACGCTAACAAATCCATAAAATATGTTCGACTTCAAATCAAGATAATAAGGGCGATAGCAGGTATAGACAAATTCAGTCACTGTAAACCACTGTTCAAAGAACTAAACATATTGACTTTCCCATCTTTGCACATGTATTACACTATATTCTTCTTAAAACAAAATCTCAACCTACAACGTAATAGAAGCATAACACAAGAAGTCAAAATTATGTAGGTACACGCTAAGTCACTGCGCAAACATGTTTGCAAAAAGCACATACTGTAGCGGCATTAAACTTATTAACAAACTACCCAAGAACATAAAAGAAATAAGTGACAGGACAAGATTTAAGAGTGAACTGAAAAAATACCTTACTAAGAATGCTTCCTACTCATTAGAAAAATACCTAAATGAGGGGTAAAAACATATTAATAGCTTGGTTGAACAGCTTCCTCATTCAGTACCCTCACATATGTGTAAATAGCCTATGACTATTGCATATTATCCTTACATCTTGTGATTCTTGTACTATTGTGTCTTGTGTACTAAACTTTATTTATGAGTTTGTAAATGTAATATATCAATACTCAGTATTAAAGCCCTTCTCAAGTGTATTTAAATTAGCCTAATCGTTTTATTTAAGTTGTTTACAAATGTACTACATATTGATACATACCTATGCATTGAGTGTTATAAGTTAGTCTTTGTGATGCATACTTTGTAGGTATTACTGAATGTTTTATTTATTGTTTTGTAAATTTGATGTTTTAATAATCAATTTTACTGACATTCCAAAGTGTATTTGAATAAACCTTTTGGTTTTACTTAAGTTGTTTTTATAATTTATTATGTATCATACATACCTATGTATTGGTTGATACCATGTTATTCATTGTGATGTTCATTTATGTTGTATTTTATTTGTGTAACTTCTTGGGTTTATAGACAGTGTGTAATTAAATCAATGTATGTGAATTTGTTTATTATATTGTATACATTGTTTACCTGCATCTACACACACTTGTGTGTTGTCTTTATGTAAGCATTTTGCTTTGGTTATAGTATGTATCAATGTGTGTATGTATCCCTCATCTCTTTATTATACTGACAACTCCCAGTATGCACTGGACGTTTGGAGGCTTTAATAAATAAATAAAGGGATAAGGGACTTTAGGACTACTCGGGAGGGTGTTGAAGTGATTTAGTGATGAGGTGAAGGGAAAGGCATATTGAACAATGGTTCATCCAGTATTGGAATATGCTGCCACGGAGTGGGATAAGTACGTGGAGGTGCAGGAGCTAGAGAAGGGCAGCGAGGTTGGTAATGTATAAATGGAAAAGGCAGGGTCAGACTGGTGAGGAGAAAAGGAACTTTAAGCCTAGCGTGTTGATGAAGTAATTGGGATGGAAACCGTTGAGGGACAGGAGGAGTGTGGAAAGGCTTGTCAGGTTATATAGGGTGATGAATGGGGAGAGGGGATGGAGAAGTTTGGCTTGCAAACTAACTAAGAGAACTTGTAAGGGAAAAGAAAGCAGCAGTTAGAAAAATCAGAGGATGTGGTGAAGAATGAAGAGGGATACGCAGTCGATGCTGATGAGGACGGTGAGGGAGTGGAATGCATTTCTGGTTGAGTTGGTGACTTTGAGGAGGGTTGGAAGGTTTAGGAAGGGACTGGAGGATTGGTGCTGTGAGGATAGGGAAGAGTCTACTCGCCACAAGGTGTTAGCTCAGTTGCGAAAATATAACATATTATTATTATTACTAATTTGTGATAGACATATAGACCTGACTACGCGATGGACCATTACCTCTTCGAATGTAGCCACACCTTGTCAACAGTGCAGTTACAAGGAAAAGTGCTGATACAGTAGGCCTACACACACACACACACACACACACACACTGCCTACTGGAAATTATTAAACACATAAACTCCCCCCTCCCTTTTATTTTAGCCAAATGTATTTTAAGTACTCTTATGTGTAGGTTTCAAAGTTTATGACAAGTCTGGTTGGAAGGACAACCAGATATTACTAATAATAAATAAAATAAGTCTAAGACACTTATGTAATCGGGGAAAATATATATGTGTATGAATGTGTTGAACAATATTTTGGTACACTGTTGTATTATTGACCTTATCGCCATGTTTCAAATTACAAACAAAAACAGAATATGCATTTCCTGGTTTTTGGTCTTATGTTGAATGTTCTATGGATGTAAACAAGCCATAGTAACCAGTGGTGTCCATGAAGTCAATAAAAAGATGGCGCTTAGTGAATTTGTGTACTCTTGTGTCCTGTGTCTCGGAGATGATTTCCTAGTCCTCCGGTAGTTGTGTGCATATACTTATGCTACGTGTTCTTCCCAAACATTTTTGGTCCTCCGGGCCAGATACATGAAGTACGTGTTTATGGATTCAGCAATCTTTGATGTGGTGAAGAAGTCAAGCTCGATGCTGAGTGAATCAGATCTGTTGTCAAGGACATGTCAACATTTAACCTTCTCAAATATTGTGTTATGACTGTGGCACAGTGGCAGCTGTGTTATTTAGTTTCTTCTCAGATCTAAACTGTTTCTTGTATTTTGGTGTTCCTTTTGCCCTGATCTGGTCTCAAGAGAGTGCACTAATGTCTCATTCACTCCAACTTGTTTTGTCTCGTAAAATTTACGCTGGTTGTCTGCTGATACTTTGTTGTATAACCTTGTTTGTTTTTGTGAGTTGCTCTGTGTATTATCTTTGGCCTTCATTGTATCTTGTTTCCAGTGATATTGTTGTGCATTCTACTTATCTTGTTAGTCACTCAGGTTTTTTCTCTCTTTCGTTTGTTTGCACATGGTTTTGTTTTGATTCTCACACCATGAATTGCAAAGGTTTATCAATGCAGCTACGGCTTTAAGAGAACTCGTTAAATAAGATTACTGCTCGTGTCTCTACACTCATTGATAATAGTGAGATATCTGCAACTGGCATACACGAAGCAGGGGTATTGTTGTCAGATATGAACAGCATTGAGGCAACAATTAACAAATGTATTGACAGCTTTTTAAAGTCTGATAATGTTTCTCTTGCCTCAAATGAAGAGTTCTTGGCCGACACACGCTCAAGGCTGGCATCTCTCGTAATGGACACTCATACTCCCATGCTGCTCTCTCGACTATTCTGTCCAGTGTTGAGCAGCCAACAGCAGCAATTGTGCCCCACATGAATGTCAGAGTGCCAAAACTCAATTTGCCAATTTTCTCAGGGCAGTGGGAAGAATGGCCAACATTTTGTCAGTTTTCTAACACCAACCACAATTCATGATAATCAAGCTCTTTGTGAAGTTGAGAAGTATCATTATCTTGTTAGATCTTTAAGGGGTGAGCCTTCACAACTCATTAGGAACATTCCATTAACAGCTGAAAATTACACAGTTGCATGGCAGAGTCTGTCTTCAAGGTAACACAATGCCCGAAAACTGGTAACGCTCCACATTAATAGAATTCTAGAATTGTCAAATGTTACAACAGCACAACACAAACCACTTCGTCATTTTGTAACAACTTTTCTGGAGAATGCTGATGCTCTTGATAGCTTAGGCGAGACCATCACCAAAAGTAATCCTGTATTGCTTACCCTGCTGATGAAAAAATTAAAAATTTCTCTGTGAACAAAGTTTGAACAGTATCGCACAGTCATGCCAGATGCTTTCCCAGAGGTCGAGGAATTGATTACATTTTTACAGTTGGAAGCTTCCAGAATGGAGAATGCGCAAGAAGTAGGAACTAATTCGAGTTTGATTACTTCTAAGTACAGCACAGGCAATCTTGCGAGTAGTAGAACAGTGTTTTTTTTCCTTCAAATTCTGAGGGGAGTAGGAAATAGTGTATTTTTTGCCTACAGACACTGCATACATTTTACAAACGTCGTGAGTTTCTAGAAAAATCACCTGATGAAAGACAACAGATGGCACGTAAAAAACGTTCGTGCTTCAATTGTTTGGGAACATCTCATGTTGTAGCCCCAACTGTCCTTCACAACATGTCTGTTCATACTGCGTACAACACCATCACTCATTGTTACATGTTGCAAAAGGGCTAGTGACCAGTCGCTGCATGGAGCAGATCCTCAAGTTAATTTGTCTACTTCTCCAAATGAAAATGAGCCTGTCTCTCAGTTTGTAGGAGTCTCCGCCACACATTCTAGTCACTCTATGATCCTATTATCCACTGCTCTTGTTTTGCTTGCTGACTCACGAGGTAATCGTCATAAATGCCGAGCCAGTTTAGGCAGTGCCTCACAAAAGAAGTTTTATTTCAGAAAGATTATCTCGAGAGTTGTGTTTGCCACGAGAAAATTGTAGTAACCGAGTCGCAGGGTTGTCCCAGTGTTATGTCAAAACTTGAGTGTCGGAGACCTTGTGATCATACAGCATTGAACTGGTGCTTAGGCAGAATCACCCGAGTGTATTCAGAACAAGATGAACTCGTGAGGGTGGCCAAAGTGAAAACTGTAAATGGCGAATTAAAATGTCCCACCATCAAATTAAGTCGTGTACCTATAAACGATTAACAATGTTCTGAATATTGTATATGTAATACTGTTTTAGGTAATTAAAATAGTTATTTTAGGTGGACGGAATGTTGAATGCTCTATGGATGTAAACAAGCCATAGTAACCAGTGATGTACATAAAGTCAATAAAATGATGGTGTCTCAGTGAATTTGTGTACTCTTATGTCCTGTGTCCCGGAATTGATTTCTTGGTTCTCCGGTAGTTGTGTACGTATACTTATGCTTTGTGTTCTTCCCAAACATCTTGTTATATATTAAACAATAAATATTAAATACTTTTGGGGCCACATTACCGAGGTTGAAAACCTCAGTAAGTGAAATGAATCCTTGTCGAATGTCCTACTACCCAACCACAGTCGTAGAAGAACGAGTCTGGACACGCGTCTATCTACCAATGTATTTTGCTTGAACCCCTTGTCGTTTGGCTGCAGTTCACCATGTTACCGAGAATGTTCTGCATTTTGGCGCTGCAGTCAGGGCTGTCTGGCTCAAACCCCACCCACTTTTTTTCAGTGTTTACATTATAAAGTAAATAACGATTGCTGGAGCCAAGCTTTAAGATTTTCAGCAAAGGAAGTATTTCATAAATTGGTAAAAAATACATTTTGATAAATAGTTTATCTTAGTGGGAGATTAATGGGCGCAGTTTGAGTCCGACCACCCTAATTACAGCGCCAAAGATGTATAGCACTATCGCGAACTTGGCGAACTGCAGCCAAACAACAAGGGGGTCAAGTTTCCAGGCGAGTGTTCAGGCCTGTTCTTCTACAGCCGCACTCCCAACACAGCAGTTAATTATAAACATTAGAAATGGGCATTTTTTAACGTAACAGTTTAAAATAATGGTTATTATTCTGTAACTTGTTACTCGGCGTAACACGTTTCGCAGTTGACACTGTTATTTTCGGAACATTTAAAGAATGTAGTAACTTATGTGGGATGTGGAATTATGATAACTTCTCATATCCTATCTCCCCTCTAATGCCGAGCGATTTTGCACAGGGAGGGCATGCACACAGTTCTTTCTTAAGACACCTTTCACCCATCTCAAGTTATCACTCTCTCTCTCTCTCTCACACACACACACTCATTCACACACACGGGCATCGCAAGCTCATTTATTGGGGGGGGGAATTTAAATGTATTTAATTGTTGAGGAACACCCATCCCTAAATTAATGCGGGGTGTCTGGGGGTCCTCCCCGGTAAATTTTTGGGTTCCAAAATGCAAAATGTGGTTTAAGTTTTTCTCATTCCTAAAATATTATTTTATGTAGCTGGTTGAAAAAGCTATTTTCATTTTTAGAAAAAAAAATTTTAGTGAACATATTTACAAAAATTAAAACAGTTAACATAGGTACATTTTGGAGGCCTGTACAGACCACAAAATAATGAATTAAAATACCCGAATGTCAAACTTACAAGCCGCAGTAGCAGTAAGAATGTTCGACGCAAAATAAAAAATTAATTTTAAAAGACTTGTATTCACTGACACTATAGTATCTTGTCTTATCACCCTAGTTAATTTTTTTTTTAAATATATTTTCGAAACCTGCAAACATTCTGAGTAAAAATTTCACCGAATTTGAGAACATTAACGTTTATAAAGAATATCTTTAACGTTTGTCCAATTTTTACTACATTTGGCATTGGCATAGTACAGAAACTGCTTGCAATGAAAGAATGATGTAATGGAGGAAACCATACAAAACTGCAGAAATATTTTCTTGGAGATATTTAAACTGAAAAATGTACATTTTTACGCTTTCAAATTATTTAGAAAATCTTCTGTGATTAAGTTCAACACAGCATAAACTACACAAAAAACTGCCCACATTTAATTTAAAAAATATTATTAAGCTAGGCATCTAAAGATATTTAATGATAACAATAATAATACACAAATAAAGAAAAAAAATTTTTTGTTGGGTGTAATATATTTTCGAATAATATAGTCCAAACTCGATAATGTGGTGAGCACTAATTTCGTCATTGTACACTTTGTAAGTAAGACATTACAACACAAAATTACTTACCTAATTATCTACTAACTTTACTGAAAGCAAATAACCGAGCATTCGTGTGTGAAACGTTACACAAAGTTTTAATTCAAAAGTGCTAATTTATCATGCATGGACAATATATACACTAATATGTGCAATAAGTTTGTTTTATCTTTAGTTTTTAAGTTATTACAGCACAGACTTTGTTAATGAGGTAACTGACAAATAAAAATATATCAGTGATCACAGAATTGGTATGTTTCATACTACTACGAAACTCAATATACAGGCTGTTATTTAGCTTATGTCAAAAATTTTCGAAGATAATTCCTTATCAAAAAAGAGGTATAGGCTATTTACACTATGACATTTTTGCCTATAATGCAATTTGGAAGGGAGACATTTATCCTTGAAAAATTAATTTTGAAATTGTATTTTGGCAAATTTTTTGAAACAATGTGGTGCTAAATTTCAGTTCTGTGCACAATGATAAGTGTTATAAAGATCTTCGACCAAATCCAGAAACTGCCATTTAAAACTCCCTTCATGAAAATAACAGGAGTGGTTACCCTCTTATTGTGGTTTTGTGAACATTTCACGTTGCTTTACTGAGCAAATTCATCCTAAGCAACATTAAAGGTCTTATTTTTCACTTCACTAGAATATACAATTTGCTACAAAATGCATTATAGTGTGTCTGTGTCAACAATACAATACCTGGCATGTAGGCAAAAAAACTGCTACCCCCACAATGTAATTGCACACAGCATGTAAATGCATTTTTCACTTTGAAAAAATATATCCTGTGCCACAGTTCTTTAGAACCATGTCACATATTTCAACCAAGTCAACCTCAACAAACTTACTTTCAAGCAATTTCATACACTGGCATGCCTATCACACACCTTCATTGGTATGTTTCATGTGTGAATTTTTTTGCCGCAGAAATTCATGTACTAACAATGCTACTGCAGCATCTCATTATTTTTAAGATTTATTTCTTGTAAGTAGTAAATTCTAACGATTTTCAAAAAGATGACCTTTTATGTTTCTAGGTATGATTTGCTCAGAAAATTAACATGAAATATTTGCCATAGAAGTTCCATTCAATGAGAGGGTGTTATTTTCTTTAAGGGGAGTATTCTAAAGAGCATTGGATATCTCAATAACACTAAACATTGTGCACAGGATTGAAATATAACCCCTCGTCGTTTCTAATAGTTTCAAAAATACCATTTAAAATTACATTTCTAAGTTTGAATTTGTCTTAGGAATTGTAGCAGGCAAAAATTGCTTTGTAAAACTGTATACCATTTGTGGTAAAGTATCATGTCCTAAAGTTTGTAATATAAGTTAAGAAACGACCTGTATATATTGGAGGAGACGGAATGAAAGGACGAATTATTGGGAGGGACGTCTCCCCCCACCTCCTCGACCACCACGGTTGTGACGCCCGTGCATTCAAACATGGATCCTCACTGTGTATGCGTAAGAGTTATTTTCTGGAACGTCTTGACGTAACAACCCAGGAACACAATGTTACTTGTACTGCGTTACTTCTGACTGCTGCTGCGTTTGTTGTTCCCTTACACACATTCGCAACAGTAATATATTTCAAACACTCTGTGCTCTCGGTCATTTTAATATAAAACAGTGGTAGTTTTACAATTTCTATTTATGTGTTAGTAACATTTGTAAATTGAGCAAAACACTAAATGTTCCGGATTCAGAATAGAAATTAGCTATTTGTTACCATTGTATAAAATCTTTGTGCCACAGCTCAACAACTACGAACTAAGAAAAACTGTTACAGTTGCATTTACTGTAGTCGCCAGAACTGGTGAGGTCTCCCAGCGCGGGGGTGAGGAAACCCTGTTGCGAGGGGGCTAGGGGGGGAAGAGAGAGTAGGCTCCGCCTTCACGCTGCGCTGTGTGCCATTTAAAGCACATTGGTCCTCGTTTACTCTGCAGTATTGACAAGACTGTGAATAGTAGCAAATAGCGCGCGATAAAAAATATATTTATAGCAGGAAAGAAAATCTTTATAACTGCTGTATTTTTATTGTAGTATTAAAATACTAATTTTACAATACACATCACTCAAATTTTAAAATTGTTGCAAAGAATCACAGCCTACCCTTTCCTGTTGTTTAAAGCCGTGCCAAGGGCAGAAGTTACAGTCAGTAAAATATCTGATGCCACATCATGACTGGTATAAAAGCAGTAACTTAATTATACCATCTCAGAACATGTATAAACACAGTTAAATTCGCGAGTAGATATAGGTCACTCTCTAATTGGGACTCTCTGTGTTCATCCATACACCAACAGACATAACAACAATTTCTTAAAGTTGTGTTTGTTTCCGAATCATTACCGATTGTATGCAGTCAAGTAATTGCACTTTATTAAAATAATAAGTACATAATAACATAAATAACTTGAATGCACTAATATTAAGCATGTTTAATTTATCCACCTACTATACTGTACAAGTAGAAACATTGTAAAATTTTTAGGTAATTTACATTAGGTACTAATTCGAAATTAACAATATATAATTACGATACGTATTTGCCTTTTTATAGCCTACTATAATTTGAAGAGTAAATTAATAAACAAATTTTATTAGTGACATTAACTCAACAACTGACAATTTAATAGTGCAAATTACTCAGAAACATTTAGTCAGTGGTAAAGTTTTGTTGTGGTATTTCTGTTAAAATTTGTTATAATTGAAACACATTACCGAAATTGTAATTAAAGGTAATAGACAAAAGTCTAAAGATTGTTACAATAAATTCTCAATTGACTTATGTTGGTTCCGTCGGTCTAATTAAATAAGTTTATTATATTGGCATTCAACAGAAAATATAGAAAGTATCATGATTTTCAGTTTTCAGGACTGTTCTGCATAAATTGTATTTGTAAGCGAGAATTGATTCCAGTTCACTTTATAGTTTCACTCATAGTAGTTGGAAGTGAATTTATGCACATGTATTTTAGGGTTCATGCAAGTGTGCATTGATTGTGAAGTAATAGAACCCTGATCGTTGATAACTCGGAATGTGTTAAATGTAATTTGATGCAGCATTTCTGTCTAGAATTTTGGGAAGGAATTTTAATGTCGGAAACTAAATTAAATACATGTAGAACTACCATACACTTATATAAGTACCGATAATTTTGCAATAAACCTTAAAATATACATACACACATACATCACCAACTACTTTGTTTCTCCAAAAATGTATAAGATATTTCTTTGAAAACGTCGTTCGTTCTTATAACGAACGTCCCATAAGAAGTTACGGTGCAATGTATATTAGTCTGCATCAGCACTTCTAAATCTTTGCCTTGTATTTTCCGCGAGACTTTACAATTTATTTCGTAACACTAAATTTTAGGGTTTGTTTTAGGCCTAATTGCCTACACACACACACACACACACACACACACACACACACATATATATATATATATATATATATATATATATATATATATACACACATACATACATACTTACATACATACAAGAGAACCCTTACTTACTGACTGACGTGTCAAACTGCAGCCCAAACCACTGGACCTAGAAGTGTTACATTTTTTGTGTGCTTTCCCCTCAGGTCGTAGGCGAGCACTAAGAAAGAATCTTTCGAAATTCGACCTCTAAAGGGGTGAAAAGTGGTGAAGTGTATATTCGAAGAAACGTTGATAGAGCTCGAACATAACGGCATATCATCGTAATTTTTACTTTAATGGAACACACATAAAAATGAATATATTAGTCAATTTCAGGATTCTCCAAAATTCAACATTTAAAGGGGTGAAAATACAAGTGTGTTTCCGATAAAATATCTATATCTATAGAATCATTCGGTATAGGAGAGTTGTTTTTACTTCAAAATGTTACTTACATAAATATCAAAAAAATTGTTTTATGATTTTTTGAAATTCAACCCCCAAGCAGCAATAAAGAAAGAAAATATTTTTTTTTATGAATCGTCTATATCAGTAGAACACAGTTGGCTATCGTCGTGATTTTTACTTGTATTGGTTACGTATACAAATCACTGCCAGTATTCCAAGATGTTTCGAAATTTGATAATTAAGGGGATGAAAATACGTGAAATGTGTTTTCATTTATTCCTTCACAGCTATCGATCGAATCGAGAAATCGAAGTGATATTTGCTTTAGATCAGTGATTATGTAAATATATAAAATGCCAATTATATATATTTTCCAAATTCGGCCCTAAAGAGGTATAAAAAGAGGGAAAATTGTGTTTTCGATTCACAATCGACCCACCTGATATTTATATATGGATGTGTTTTTCGTTTAATATTGATGCTATTTTCTAAAAAATTCCCCACCTGAGGAGGTGAAAAGTGATGATATGTGTTTACAATTAATCATCGATGTATCTTGAACCCAGCGGGCTATTGTCGTGTTTTTCACGTCTAAGGGATACCAGTAAAGTAGTCTAAAATTTGATTCAAGGGTTTATCGAAATTCAGTTTCTTCGGAGATAAAAGTCCCTGGATTGTGTTTTACATAAATCTTCTCGAACCCATCGAGATATTGAAATTATTTTTGCTTCATGATGATGATTAGGTAAGTGGCTGCAAAAACGTTTTCAGATTTTTTTTTAATTCGATCTGTCAGTACTGTACAGTGATTATATGTAATTTTTAATGAATGTTCGATTTTGCTTCGACTGAACGAGATATCGTCGTGATTTTCACTTCACTTGGATAATTGAAGAAACATTTAAGGTGTAAAATTAAGAATTTCTTGAAGTTCGACACCTAAAGGAGCGAAAAGGCATAAAATTTGTTTTCAACCAGCCGATAATACTTATCAAACCAGTAGAGATATCGAGGTAGTTTTCGCGTACCTAAAGATAGTAATACAATTTTTTTTATTTTATAAGATAGTTTAATAATTAAAAAGAAAACTTAGTTTTTAAACTTTCAAGGCAGACGATCCGAATTGCAAATCCGACCAGCTAGGAATAAATTATACCGGAGTTTTGTTCTAACCTACAGTTCTATTGTTGCTGTACTACATCCATAAGCCTACGAAGTTATTTTTTAAAATTAGTTTTCCTGAATAATTTCGACATTATATGGCGCAGTTGTTTGTAGCTTCGGTCTATTGTTCCGAAAGTTATTGACTCAAATGCCTTTTAAAGCTGTGAAAATATGCAATTCTGACACACAAAAAAACTGCAAACATGTTATATTAGTGCAATTTGGATGAAGTCGTTCAATAATGGTAAATATGTATAATGCTGTGTACTATCCACTCAAATTTCTCGACAGCGTCATCCCGCATATACCATCTCCCTAACCTCAAGGTTGGGACACAAAAAAGTTTGTATTTCTGAAAAACATTATCCCGCAAAAACTGCCTAATGGCACTTAACTTCAAGTGGAGGTGTTGAAAAACGTATGTTATTGAGGGCACCATCAGCAATGGTTGTGCTCGGAGGAAATAAGTCTTCATACCACGTAAACTGCGTATTTCATTCGACTGCCCACTTACATTTTGAAGTCTGTAATTACCCCACAATATCAACTTTGCTGGGACTATAAAGAAGGTCCAGGCATAGTCACGTGGACAGCTATAGCTACATATTCTGCTGCGGAGTTAGTTTAACTAGCAGCTTTTTCATTAAAAAAACTTGATGACTTAACTGCCTATCTGGCGTACAAAGAGATTTTTCAATTAAAGCAAAAATGATCTGCTCACTACTAGTGTGCGTGTATATACATACATATAAAATTATTGGTTAGTGATGAATATTATAATCTTCTTGATAAGCGATGGTGATAATTTTAAATTGTTTTATAGGTGTATTTTTATATATTTTATACTTATTCAACATAATGGAATGGAAAAATTTTGGTTAGTGCTATACATTGTTCCGTTGAGAGCTTGAGAAGGCAATATGAGGTATTAATCCGTTACAGAATGCAACAGCGGCGTAAACAAGAATATGCCAATAAAACTCGCCAGCCAGTGCCAAGGCCCGCTATGTTTTCGAAATCTAAAATTCGAGAATGATATTGCAGTGAATCGAACCCGGACCGCTAAGTACAAAACGAGTGTTCAGACCACTACAGCACCATGGAATCTTGTTCAACTAAACATATCCCTAATGTTGCTGCTTTTGCAGAGAATTGTTAACATTTTATTTATCCCAGAATAATTTATTGTTATTATAAATGTAGTTATAGCTTGACTTCTTGTCAACTGCAGGATTTCTTGCCACGGATTAAATTTTTTTGATTGAGTTATACAAACCATTATCATGGCAGGTACACTTATACTTTAGAATTAACATATAACTCAGAATTCCGGGTACTGTAAACCATTGTCAACGAACTGCTACTGAGATTAGTGAAAAACATATTAAATGTGTGTTTTTTTTTGTTAGAACTGAGGATGTAAGTGTTCTCAGGACGCGTAGTACGCTATTCAGCGGTTGATCTTGAGACAGGAGGGGTGATGCGACTAGCCGGAACAGGGTGGCCAGAGCGCAGAGTGGGGGAAAACTGGGACTAGGGAGGCCAGCCCTTACGTCGTTTGGTGGTAAACAGTATATTTAACTTTACTTTCAGATATAAAATCAAGCAAATTCGAAACATCGTTATGTTTTAAGCAAACAAACGAAGTTTTATAACAAATATTTGTAACTTTAAGTGTGCAAAACCTAGTTTTAGTTCCAAGCAATCTCGATGAGGTTTTTAGTAACCCATTCCAAAATTAACATGTTACTGGAATGTGTTATTTATTTAGAATGGAAACATTGGAACCTGTTACATGGAAATAACTGTTTGGCACATCCCTAATAAACATCAGTCGAAAGCCAAGAGTGTTTAGGTTAAGTACCTGTGAACACCAGAGATTAGAGCTACATACAGATGGAGCATAAAATATGTTCTTTGGTATAGTCTTAGAATTACAGGTCTTGACACTAGCCTATCTACCAATGCAATTGAGTTGTTCTTCGACGAGGGGCATAAGGCCTTGGGATGGAAGGGGGAGGACCATCCGCCATATTGGTAACTGAAAAATGTGGTTTATAACCATAGCAACGAGCATGGTCATAAAGGAACAGATCTGGACACTTAGAGTTGAAAACTGACCCTCTTATTACTAATTGCCGCCACTGGCACGCTGGTGTTGTTTTAACATTGCACAAATGGATCCACAAGGACCAAGCTTGTGTCGGAACTGCTAGAAGAACTGGTAGTACGACCCTATATTGCAATGTTAAAACAACACTTCATTCCTAGTGGCGCTTTCAGTCATAACGGAGTCAACTTAATAGCATTGTTAGATAGGCTAGTGTCAACGAGCTATATAGTAAAAAAACAGGGGCGGAAACAGCAATCTCCAAGGCTCTGAGGTGAAGCCCAATTGAACGTGGTATTTTGAACCTAAATAAAATGGCGGACTCTTATATCTGGTTAAAATACGAGAGCGATTATGCTAATTTAAACATTATTACAGTATAATATATTACAATAATTATTGGCATTTTTTCCTGTGTTTGGCGGGAATATAGTGGAGCTATAAAGTAACTGATTTTATGCGAACATAATGACGGATTTTTAACATAATGTTGGCTACACTGCTGTTCGCCATGTTTTCTTGGGTCAAAACAGCAGTTCAATTGGGCTTCACTTTGGAAGCGTTTCCGCCCCTCTATGTTAACTATATAGCTCGTTGGCTAGTGTCCAGGCCACGGTCGTAGAAGAACAGGTCTGGACACTCCTCTATCTAACAATGTATTTTACTTGACCCCCTTGTTGTTTGGCTGTAGTTCGTCAAGTTACCGAGAATGCCGTACTTTTTGGCGCTGTTTTCCAGGCGATCGGACTCAAACTCCGTCCACTTTTTTCCATTGTTAAATTTATAAAGAAAATAAAGATTGCTGGAGCCTTTACTTAAATTTGTGAGCGAAGAAAGTATTTGATAAATTGATAAAAAAATATATTTTGATAAATTGTTTATCTTAGCAAAAAAGAAGTGGACGGAGTTTAGTCCGACCGCCGTAACATCAGCGCCAATAAAACACAATATTCTCGGTAACTTGGTGAACTACAGCCAAATATCCAGGCGAGTGTCCAGACCTGTTCTTCTACGGCCGTGGTCCAGACCACGACCATAGAGGAACAGGTCTGGACATTTGGAGTTGGAAAGCTATAACTGATTGGCACCACTGGCACTCTGGTGTTGTTTTAACATTGTGTAAATGGATCTACAAGGAGCAAGCACGTGTCGGAACTGCTAGGAGGTGTGGTAGTATGGCCCTATATTGCAATGTTAAAACAACACTTCATTGCTAGTGGTGCTTTCAGTCATAACGGGGTCAACTAAATAGCATTATGAGATAGGCTAGTGTCCATGCCTGTAATTCTAAGACTGTGACAACGAGTATAATGCGACTATGTGTTTACCAACCATAACCTCGTTTCTCAATACATCTACAGCACGGTCGTAGAAGAACAGGTCTGGACACTCGCCTATCTAACAATGTATTTTGACTGACCACCTTGTTGTTTGGATGTAATTCGACAAGTTACCGAGAATGTCGTACTTTTTGGCGCTGTTTTCCGGGCGGTCGGACTCAAACTCCGTCCACTTTTTTCCATTGTTGAATTTATAAAGTAAATAAAGATTGCTGGAGCCATTTCTTAAATTTGTGAGCAATTATTGATAAAAAATACGTTTTGATAAATTGTTTATCGTAGCGGAAAGGAAGTGGGCGGAGTTTAGTCCGACCGCCGTAACATCAGCGCCAATAAAACACAATATTCTCAGTAACTTGGTGAATTACAGCAAAAAAACAAGGGAGTCAAATATGCAGGCTAGTGTCCATACCTGTAATTCTACGACCATGATCTACAGGAATAGCTGATTGCACTCCGCCATATTCCAACCTGAATAAACAAAGTCAGCTTGGCCTCAGTATCGGCTACTAATGCTCCATCTGTACTTGTCTCTTATCTCTGATGAACACTGAATTTATTAAGAAAAACATGACGAGCATTCCAAATTAACTAGTCCTACAAATTCATAGATTTACTTTCTTTCAGGTAGCAATAGAAGTTACACTATTTTTCATTCATTGCAGTGAATTCAGAAAATACATCCCTATATTTAAGTTCCTCCTGTGCAATATTTCATAAATACTTGCTTGTTTACAATTTCTTGGTGCTTAAAAATGATCAGCTGCACGAAAGTGATGTCACAAAAATGCAATGATGCCACAACGTGCTATCGTTCAGACACATATATATAAAAAAAAGGTATGCTCGGATGCTTCTGTACTTTCTCTTTGCTATGCCAATGTACAGTCTATCCTAAAATATGGCCTAATTCTATGGGGCAGCTCGCTGTACTGGAGAAAAATGTTTGTACTACAGAAAAAAGTTATAAGAATAGCTGGTGCAAAGCATAAAACTCCATGTAAACCACTTTTTCAACAATTTAGAATATTGACACTAGCATCATTTTACATTTTTTCAATTAATTGTATTTGCAACAAAAAAACAAAATACTACACTTACAATACTATACATACTCATAACACACGAAATAATATGAAACTGCATTACTTCTTCAATAAAAACTTGTTTTATTTGAAAGAAGTCCATATCAAACTGGAATTAAATTTATCAATAATCTTCCTTCCTTTTTACTAAATATACACAAAACATGCACAATTGACTATTTAAAAAAGCAACGAAAGCTGTACATACTAAATAAAGCATTTTATTCGGTGGATGAATTTTTTTAACACCACCTCAAAATAGAAACTTATTTTATCACATAAGGGTGCTAAATTGCACTGTTGTAGTTAAATTTCATAATTATTTGTATTGTTGCTATTTGTTAGTTGATATTTTTCTTTGTAGTAAAATTTTATAATTATTTGTATTGTTGCTATTTGTTAGTTGATATTTTTCTTTGTAGTAAAATTTTATAATTATTTGTATTGTTGCTATTTGTTAGTTTCTATTTTTGACATAGTCAAATTTCATAGTTATTTGAATTGTTACTATATGTTAGTATCTATTTTCTTAGGTTTCTGTGATGTAATCCTCTTCAATATTTTTCAACTTCAAGTTCTTTGACTGTTAGGCATTGTAATTGAAATATTCAAGTTCTTTGACTGTCAGGCATTGGAACTGTAATATTATTGTGTAAGCTATGACCTCATATTGTTTGTCTACCAATGGACGACTTGAGGTACCCGCCCTCTGACGTCACCACGTCACGTGATAAAAGAGGGGAAGGGATGAACTGTGAGAAACAGAAGCGTGCCAGCCATGCCTTTCACTGTGATGTAAGGGAAATAGTGTGTCAGGCATGTGTTTATAACCAGCAAAGCAAAATGGTTCAGTATGCAGAAGTTCTTGTTTTGCAGAAGTAATAATATTTCACGCATTTTCACGTGATCCTACGAGTTTTAAGCAATGGAAAGCGAAGGTTAGGTGTGACGATCGGTCATCCCCCATAACTAGGGACCCCTGTTTTTCGCGAAAAGAGTTTTGTCCCACTTTGTTTCAGTGTCTTACGTATACATGTGTAGTTCTATTACATAGTCAATGATTGGACATTTTAACTCTCGCGAATTTTAGGATTATACCGGCAAATCACAGGCATGTGGTGTTGCAGGAACTTTATTGTAATTGGTTCAGTCAAATATGATACGGCTCTTCATATAGACACGCTGCCAATAACCATGATGCAGAATTGCAGATGTGCACGCAAGTCACTGAAACAAACTGGGGCAAAATTCTTTTCGCGAAAAACAGGGGTCTGTACCCATAACACTGACGATGCGCACGTGCTCAAAGCACTTAGTTGAAAGTGATTACCGAACAGTTCTCAGTGGTTTTAAATTAATTAAAGAAGATGCTGTTGCAAGTATATTTACTTATACATCACCACGACAGTTCTAAACAACTTCGCCGAAAATTGAAGTATAAAAGTGATAAGTAAAATGCCTGCGTATTATTATAAAAGCGGTATATTTTATTGTTTAATGTTTCATGTGTATTTGAACTGTGTTTTAAAAGGCATATTTTACAAATTAATTAATACATGAGGACTTTCTTAAAATTACCCATTCTTAGTTCAGATGTAGGAAAATGTTATATTGAAATAATAATTCATTTCTCGAACACTAACCATAGACTTTAAATGCAAGTTCCTCAACAGTTGTTAGAAGCCTACATGTGTAACATACTTTCTTATGTGATACTTGTCTTGCATGTAGACCACAAACAACTGCAAGCACATTTTATACTTAAATTAATTCTCTCTTCAAATCAAATCAATGTAGGTGTACTTATTAAATGTAAATAAAAGCTGTAAACTATTTTACCTAAGGTATACTTTGCCTGTCTATAAGAAATAGGCCTATAGTTTACATTAATTCCTTATACTGTAAAATATGACATACGTGGAATGATGTTACATACTCGTTAATATTGTTAGCCTACTGTAGTTGATGGGAAAAACATTTCCAAAAGACTGTAAGTACCCAAACTAAAGCAAATACTTTGAACTGTTAAATATATATAGAATTACAACATTTAGTATACCTATAACTTATTTTCCACAAAATAAGAGAAGTCAAAAATAATAGGTCTATGCTACAACTTCTCTTTAAACTACTGTAAAGTGAATTTATTGTTTACTAGCTGACCCGACAGACATTGTCCTGTCTTAACGATGGCTATTGAAATCGAATTGTTATAATTAATGTCGATAAATAAATCTCAAGGGCAGTCGCTAAGTGTTTCTTTTTTGTTTGTTTTCTTGAAAATCCATGTTTTTCACATGGCTAGTTATATGCCGCCTGTTCCCGTGTCGGAATACCAACAAAACTATTTATATTGTATATCATAAAGCATTAGCTGTCCCTTTGCGGCTTCGCCTGCGTGTACTATAGAAAAGAGTAACTAACTTTTAGTTACGTGCTAATTGATGGTGATACTATATTCACGGATTATCTTTAAAACATCAAATACAAACAAATTTGTCCAGTCTACTGCGCTAAGCGTACTTTAATTGCAGAACTTATTTTTTTAATTCATCTTTATTTCTCTATAAAACAGCTGCCCGGCTGCGGCTTCCACCGCGTGAAATAATTTAAGGTAAATATATGTGATGAAGGCATTTAACAGCTAGCATACTCAATTACAGTGTAAAGAGAGCGCGCAATACGCTTGTATGATGTCATAGTAATTCCCATCGCAAAGTCTTGCACGTTATACGAACCCGTAACCCCACCCCTCCCACACCCCAAACTTTATACAATACCTGAGTGAATGCTTAAGGCCTCGATCACAGGAACATACCTACATTGTTTAAACAACAATAGCAATAAAGCTCAAATTGACTCTACTTTTTTTTAAGTTTTTTTCCGGCAATTACTCGAATTTTTCTCGCCGTAAAAACCATCTTTGAACTTCAACGAACATAAAAAAAAAAAAAAGAATTGGCCAAATTGGTCTAGGCATTGTTGAGTTATGCGCTTACCAACACATTTTGCGATTCATTTTTATATTATAGAATAAAAATACCATTCATACTTTGTACACTGTTGAAAGTTATGGCGGGTAACTAAATATTCCCTACACTTACACATTATACGTATGGTTTTCAGAATTGCTGTACTGGCATTTGGGTATGAATGCATTTTGAAATTAGTTATATTGTTGCCAAAAATTAATTTGCATGTCGAAACCGCAGATAATGTATTTTATTGTATACTGTCTTGTGAATTTTATTTTAAACAATTTTACTATACCAAGTGAAGCCTTTCACCTGTAAACTTCTCAACTGTTTTACTTATTGTGTGTCCGAATTGGCAGATTTTGTAGACAAAACTATCATGCGACCCAACTTTGCATCTAAAAAGGATGACATATATTATCGATTTGTATGTAAAGGATACAGACAAACAAGACAAACAGGGCCGTCAAAATTTAATGATAAAATGCCACAAAACTAAGTAACTAGAACTTCGCCATGTCGGACACGGCGTTGACCTATGCTATATTTATTTACTATTTACACTCCCCATTTTTGTTTGAACGTGTTATATGCCTTACGAATTTAACAATTAATATTTAATACTTAAACGTGAATATGAGCAGTAAAAGCATGACCAACTTATTCTGTGTGCGACAATAATATTTACTGATGTAGGCATAACCTCGAAAGCACCATGCATGTTACGTTTTTCAATGAGTGGTTCATATTTAATGCTGGTGTAAATTGCAAAATACGTACCCTGATTTACACACATAGTATACACGTATAATGTGAAACTTATTAATCCATTTATTCACTAAAATAATACACTGGTCTGTCGCACTATTTTTTATTTTGTCATGGGTAACAATACGTCTTCATAAAAACAGCACTATCACTTCTGGTTGTCCACACATCTTTGTAACACGATGACACAAACAAACAGTAGCCTTATTTGGAAAGCCTGCAACTCCTCAAATTCCCTACAAAACTAAAACCACTACTTATGTCGAAAGTTCAGAAGTAATTCAATAATTTCTTCCATACTAACTCTTTCAATATGCTGCTTCGTCCATTTCAAAACACATTTGTTTCCGTTCGTGTTTCCCACAGTTAATAGTAGTGCCTCTGGCGAGTCTCGCCGTAACTACTAGGCTCCGCCTCTTTTCAAGTCGCCCATTGAACGTTGTTAACTTCTGTAAATTTCCTACTTTGTGAACCATGTACAAATTACCAATTTAACACATCCAAACACATGTCGTATATAAAAGGACGCTAATAAATCAAATCAAATCTAACTATGGTCGTTTCAAAAATACGAATTTTCACATTCCGACACTTCCTATCGACTCAAACATTCCTTTAGAGGAATTATTCCGACTATTTCAAAAATTGGCCCCTAGGTGTGGTGAAGAGAGATTTTTAAATTAAAAAAAAAAAAAAAAAAACAGACCGATTTTGGTTTTCAAAACAACTTCATGTAAATTCAAATTCTGGAAATCATTTTGACTGGTCAGTTTACACCAAATGGTGTCACCAAAGGTAAAGTCAGTGGTAAGTAGCCTTAAGATGGCCATTTGCAAAGAACCAGCTGAATATTTAAGTTATAATTTAAATTGTTTATTTCCGAGTATCGTTTTTACTGCAGTATTAGGAGTATGAGTCTTGTGTATTCGTAAAACCTTGTAAATAGCATTTGTGACTTACCTATTAAGTATTTTTAAAGGATCGGCTATCAACTCCATTGCAACTTAAGGCAGATATTTTTTCTTGTCAAATTTATTTATTAGAAATTTGAATTAATACCCAATATTTTTCGCACATTTCGCGTGCCAATTGGCCAGGTTTCGCTCGCTTTTGCCGCCATATCAACTACACAAAAGGTGTAGAAGTTGCACCAGCTACAGCCCATACGATTTTACGTGTAACTACACTACACTACGCTACACTGCACTATACTATTTCTGTACGCGTATTTGTTGACAACACCGATGACAGCAGACGACACTGTTTTTTATATTGAGCGGTGTGTATAGGTTATGGTGAAGTTATTTTGTTTGTTTAAATTATGTCGTTTTTAGTAATGAATGTCGTGCGAAACATAGCACGTAAGAGTGTAGTAAAACAGCTCAGGTGTTCACCAGCTCTGTATAGTACAAGCAGTAATATTGATATTGATAGAATAGTAAAAAATAATAAAGTTGTCGTGTTTATGAAAGGTGTCCCAGATGAGCCTAGGTGTGGATTTAGTAATGCTGTAGTTCAAATAATGAGAATGCATGGCGTTAAGTATGATGCTCATGATGTTCTAAAGGACGAGGACCTTAGGCAAGGTATGCAGTACCTGTAAAAGTCACGGAAATATAATATGGAATTGCGGGGTAGGTGTTAGGGGTGATTGCCTCCCTTCCCCCGTAAACAAAAAATACAAAGTGTACTTACTGTAGAACAGGACCATTTCTGAAAGACAATTGGATTATTTGTAGGGAAAAATGTAGACATCTCTTGGAATATCCTTACCTTACATTTTTTTCATAGAAATTGCCCATTCCCCCTAAAACTCCAAACTGGACCCTTATCTGCTGTAAGTTCACTATCATGTAAATTGTAAAGTTATTGGTGTGTACCTTTTATTTAATACAACTGGGAATCATAATAACTGTTTCAAATATGTAATACATTTTAAAATTACTTTGCCTGAAATCACATCAACTATATCTTATAAATTTTTGGTATGGGTCTCAGTGGCCGAATGGTCAGACTATTCACCTCTAACCTAGGCGATCCGGTTTTAATGCCCGGTGAGGTCGGTGCCCGGATTTTTTCATGTGAGAATTGTACTGGATGATGCTGTTGGTCGCTTGGAGTCTTCACTGGTTCCAAATTTCCGCATTTGATACATGGGAACAGCGGAACGATAAGAGCCAGATCATTTGCTCAACGAGAAGCAAATGGCCTCTATTCACAGTGCATCAAACTGGCGTGTAAGGTTTTAATTGAATTTTTTTCCTATTGGACTTTAAACGGTGACCCTAAAATGTTATTTTTGGATAGTTTGAAGTAAAGGCCAACGCATGCCTCTCGCTTTGAACTTTACTGATTCAGGTGTTATTTTCGAAGTTACGGCAGTCTAAAAAACCGGGGTTTAGCCATTTTGAGAGGCCTGAAAATCATGTTCCTAACAAGTGTGCAGAGTTTTTAAAATATAGAAGTATAGTTTCAGGTGTGTGTTCTTTTCGTAAACGTAATATGAATACCATATTGGTTTTACATATAAGAGAATAAGCTTGTCACGCTATAACACTATCCATGCACCAGGCGAGGACTCTTAAGACAGTGATAGTAATATATTTGCATTTAGACCTTGTTTACTGGAATTTTTGTCACTGAGTTTATGATATGTATTGTTTGAAAAGTGCAGTTATATTTACATAAAGTAAATAATGATAATGATATTTGTGCTTAAAATGTACAGATGAATTTTGCAAGATTTACCATAGCCACAGTAAAACAGGGATCACTCAGAAATGTTTTTTGTAACTTGCAGTTTGATATAGAGACCATTATAACTCGCGTATTATTTATTTGGTGTAAAGTTTTAGTATATTTTTATTTATTGTGCCTTGTTTTGTAAACTCTTATCTTTGTATTTGAATTTCAAATCACATTTGGTATGTCTTTCAATGTCTTTATGTCGTTACAATTAAAGTGAATTTTCCTATTTATCTTATGTTGAAAGAAAGCTAAAAAGGGATTTGCTCAGTTTCATTAATGTTTTGGTTACCTTTTGGAACCTGTGTAAATGTTTGAATCAAGTGAATTACATTCTGAAAGGTCTATTGTCATGTTTTAACGCATATCAAATATCAGACTTTCGTTGTATTTTATCTGTTTGCATCACCAATCTATTTTTAATAAATATTTACGTTTGTTATTTTTTCTGCTATAATTTTGCTTGGTTTTATGGCAGACATTTACCTAAGCGTTATTGGACGTAAGTTTTTTTTATGTTTGAGGCACACCAATGCGGGGTTCTGATTTTGATTTTTTGTTACAATGACGGTTGATATTTTTTTGCTACAGCAATGTAAAAAAGTAATTTTCAGCACTTTGGAAGCGCTTGGTAATAATGTTTTTAATTAGTGGACAGAATTTTTAAAACTATAGGTGGACAGTTTGAAGTGTGTCTTCTTTTCATAGATAAACACAGTGGAAACACTTTTAATAGTTAGTCAAAAATACTTTCACTACCACACTACAGCATGTCTCATGCGCCAGGTCCAGTAAGTACCATACTAAATATCTTATTCTTACGTTTTGCCTTTATTAGTGTTGTCTTAAATCCAATGAGTCATGAATAACACATTATTCTGCAATATTTGAGTCAACGTGAACCAGAAGTTTCTCTGAGAAAGGCGAGATAGTTTCTTGGAGAGCATAATTTTGTCACACCACTGCAGTTTACATACGTGCATACCGGTGCAGGATGATGATTGCGTTGAGAAGTGAAGATGCAGAGAATGGAGGAAGGAACAGACTGACACGATAAGATAGGGCTTGTGGGAGTTCACTTATTAAGGACGAGGAGGTTAATGATTCTCATTTCTCCCTCCAAGCTGTTGGAGAGACCGTACGTAACCTAAGAACTTCCATTTGACTCTGCAGACCACACACAAGCTGTATTGTACACCTCTGATGTCACTATCACTACTGGCGCATGAAAGCTGACATTCTAACTAACTGTTAACTTTGTTCATAGCCATTTTCTATCAGTCGAGCTTAATTGGAATGGTTTTTCCTGTTCATTGTACTTAACTTTAAATACCCACTTGCTTTCAATAACTTGCTGGTTTTCTGAAGCTACCACTTCAGTTCGTGTTTTGTTTTCTTCAATAGACCGTAGCTCAGAGTCAGTCACTTTCTTCCACATAATGCTGTCACTGGATTCCATCACATCTTAGTAAGCGAGTGGCTCAGGTCACACAAAAGTTGGTTTCACAAGTACGCCCTACTTAACTTCTGTGGTTTTCTAATACTCGATTAGTGCAACTTGCATGTTTGAGGATCAGCATTTTGTACTAATTGTACTTCTGTTGTGCTACCTGTGCTACCTGCGACTCCTCATGAGTTATCAAGCTCTGAGATTTCATCATTTTTTGTGGTGTGCGCTAGGTTCAGCTGTCTTTTGTGCTGAAATCCTTTGAAGTCTTCTTCATCCTCAGTTCACTGTTGTTTTGGCTTCTACAATCAGGTAGTTTCACCTGTCTCAGAGACATCTCCTTTGACCTCTGCCTGTTCGAAGATCATGTGTGGCGCTCCCTTTCAATTCTGGAAAACACCTGTTGCGAAATAAGGAACATACAGTCTAAAAGCTTTTGAGTTTTCCCTGTAGCCAACTAATATTCCTTTGACACAGCCCACAAACAAACTGCCAGCAAGTTAAAAGAGTGTGAAGCACGTGCATTGTTGGTAGACAGGAAGGATGGTAGCAATTAACTTAATTACACAAAGTGCAGGCAGTAGAGGCTTCATAAAGTAAACTCCAAGGGAGAAAATAATTTTTGCGCAGTTTTGTGGTAGGGAAATTAGCATCCCAATGATCACCGCTGTAGAGATAGAAACCACATGACACTGTTGGCGTTATGCATAGACTCATAACATCTCTCAGTGATATAGTGCTGTTACATTCCTTTCTCCGCTTCCACCACTGCGACAAATCAGACCACCGATCTGCACCCAACCATTGCTAACACCGAACATAACTACTTTATCCCTATCACTCAGCTGGAGTGGACGGTCTTGCTTAGCGTATTTTTGCCATCAGTGCATTATTGTCTCATTTGGCACTTACTTTACTATGTTTGAAGAAACTGTCTATAAAAATGAAGTCTGTGTATATTTGTTTATTGAAACTCTGGTTAAAGACATTGTGGTGGAAGAGATATTGCTGGTGTTTTACTGTACAAAATTTTGTAAGCTAATTAGACGGCCATTCATTTTTTTTTTATGTAACTTGCTATTTCTCCTTCAGACACCAATATTTTAATGCTTCTATACAGTTGATTTATCTACAATTTTTTCTATTTTATATAAAAAAACATCCTGGCAATGTTATTATTGCTCCAATTTTTCCACATAAATGTAATATAAGTCAAGTAGGATTTCACTGCAAACATTACCAGTGGAACAACACATGCTTGATGCCGAGATTTTAAACAATTTCCAAAAAAAAAAATGCAATAAATCAGTAAATGTAAGCGCAATGTTCAAATTGAAAGTGAACTCGCTGCGATTAGCAGTGATTGTTACAGGACAATGTCAGTGAGAAGTCATGTTTCCTTTCTCATAGCAAAGCAGTTCATGTAGTTAATAATCTTTGTATATTAATTTAGCAAAACATTTGCGACCATAAGACATTTGTGTTGGAATCTTTGAGCACTTAGTTTGTTCGATATGCGTCACTTTTGTGAATTTTGTTACATGAGTTTAATGTAAATCTCCCACATGTTTATAATGATGGTTACAATACTTTCAAAACTGTATTAATAAATTGTTTTGCTGATCTTGCTTGACTAGCATCACAGAAGAAGGTATTCTTGCTATAAGAATCACAATTAAAGTGAGAAATGTTTTCATGTAGCTTCACACAAGATGCTTCCAAAAGCAAAACAAAAATTAATTTTTGTACAAGTTTTCTTGTTCGTCCAGTTTTTAGCAAATGGTTTTATGTGTTTGTGTATTTCCTGACTTACTCATACCTTTGCCTAAAATAGAAGATGAATTTTAAAATGTCAAGATGCACATGCAGTTTATTGTTACAGTTTTTAATTTTTTATACTATTGGTAAATCCAGTGATTTTTGGTGAAAAGAATTTTGCAACAACTGATTTTAATGCCTTGTGTGCACATATGAAGCTTTGCTTCATGGTTATTGGCCGAATGTATTAGTGCAGGGGCGTGGCTCATTTGACTGTGCCAATCAGAGCAAGGTTATTGTGACACCATACGTCTGTGATTTGTGGGTAAAATCTCAAGATGCCGAGAGTTAATAACATCCAATCTCTGACCATGACACAGAGCTGTAGGTAAGGTATTAAAACAAATTGTTGCAAAATTCTTTTCACCAAAAATCACTGTCACTAATGATGGACCATAATTCCAACATGGAAAATCTTCTGAATGTATGAATTTGTGAGATATTATTTATTGATTGTTAACTGAGCTATATTTTCTAGGATTTCAAATATCTGTTACTTTCGCATGTTACATTCTGTTCTGCTGCTCATCAGTGTACTTAGCTACTGTTTGCCCTGCTACTTAGTAGTTGATTTTGGAATTATCTGTACATTGTAACATGTGTTATGTAACTGTCAGGATTAGATATGTTCACTCTGTCATTAATATTTCATAGATTGCCTGAAATCTAATATTTGTGTTTAGATAATGTTTTCTTCTGAGCTACAAAAGGTATTTATTGATCATCAAAGATAAGCCAGGTTTTGGTCAATATTGTGTCTGATATTAGCTCTGATCACTTTTTGGATGCTAGCAAACTTCACTTGGATCATTTTCCAAATGACTCTACTTACGGTAAATTTTTTCTGCTTGGGTTAACCTCGTGACAAATGTCTGTATTAAATTTTGAACATAATACATTATCACTTTTAAGTAAAATTTATAAACAAACAAGAGCATTGTTTCGGCAGACCACCGTTTATTATCTTACCGCCATGACTCGCTTAACAACAAGAACAGTGCTACCACCACATAACCTTAGACAACTTACTTCCTAAATACATCACATTTCGCTATTGCTACCACACTCCTTCCCACTAATAGGATTGTTCTTTCTTACACAGAAATTCACATATTACATAACAATTGTATGTTACAAGTCCAGTCTCTTAGGTTTACGGATTGCTCGCCAAGGACGAGAATTCCTCAGCAACGTTGTCTCACTCTTCCCTTCATCCTCTACTGTTGAACCTGGGCAAGGAAAGCCCCTGAAACCTGCCTGCTCTGATTCACCGTCACTTGTGGTGCCTGGTTCCTCTTCTGTAACCCCCTGAAAGTCTTTGTAGCCTGTAGAGCTGTCCCACAGGAGCTCTGTCTCTAATCCTTCCTCGCCTCTGTTGTCCTGGACCCCTGGTGTCCGTGTCAGCGGCCACTTTGGAGGCAAGGATGAGACTGCTGTGGTGTGTCCGCTGTCACCCCGCGTATGCATTAATGGTTCCACCCTCACTGATTGGTGTGACATCTCACCCCCTTTCCGTGGAAACAAAGTGTGCCGTTTCCGGAGGTGGTCGGCATGACAAAAACACCTCCGCCCTTGCAAGTCCACCTCATAAGTAACCGAACTTACTCTGCATAGGATTTGTCCCGGTATCCAATTAACTTTCTGTGCTCGCACACTATGCACCCAAACATGCTCTCCGCTCACAAAGTGTCGAGATTGTATTCTGTGAGGTTGTTCCCCCAGCTGTTTGGTAACCTGCTTCGCTTGCATTGTAAAGTTGAGCGATGGCTTCAAAAGACTCAGACGTGTCCGAGGTTGTCGTGACAAGAAAAGTTCTGCTGGTGTAGATCCTGTTGTTGAAGAAGGAATGTTCCGGTATGCAAAAAGATAATTGTCCAACTGATGATGTAAAGACAGGGCGACCCTCCCTGTACCTTGGGTACACATATTTTTCAACAACCCCTTTTTGACCTCCTGCACCATCCTCTCAGCCATCTCGTTAGACTGTGGGTGATACGGAGGAATTAAGGCATGACGGATACCATTCTTCTTTAAAAACAATCTGAATTCCTCAGATGTGAATTGAGGCCCATTATCTGAAACCAGCAGCTCCCGAAGGCCATACGAGCTAAATAGAGTTCTGAGTTTGGCTACAGTCACCTCTGCCGTAGTTGAATGCATAAGAAACACCTAAACCCGTTTTGAGTGGGCATCCACAACAATTAGCAAATCACGACCTCTTACTGATGCAAAATCAACATGTATGCGTTGCCATTTCCGTGTCGGCCATGGCCACTGTTGCAATGGAACTTTTACAGCGGCAGACTGTACACTCTGGCAGCAGTGGCAAGACCTTACCATCTCTTCTATCTGGCTGTCCAGCCCTGGCCACCAAACG
>PNEQ01053521.1:0-52602 GCA_003012365.1 Medauroidea extradentata
ACTACCTGCTGCCCCCACCAACACCTGCTGATGCTACGATAAGCCGCAGCGACACTCGGCCGTACAGACTCTGTACGCTCAAACGACGACCTGAAGGGTTTGCTGTTCAAAACGACCTGTTTCTTTACTTGGCTTTTGTGCTGTTTTTACGCGAAGCTCTCAGGTTTAAGTTAAAATCACACTGTTATTCTATTGGTCAGAAAACTATAGGGCCGAACCCTCGATAATTGCCTCAGTTTGCTCAGTGGTTACAACTTACACGTGACTATGCGTGCACGGCATTGGTTAGCGAGCTCTATGTGCAGGGGCCAGTAGCAGTCGTACGGTGAAGTGTCGCTACGGTCAGTTTGTAGCCCCCCGTGTCAGACGACAATGTGCAACGGATTCAGCAAGCGTTCGCGCGCAGTCCACGAAAATCGACTCAACGAGCTAGCCGGGAAATGAGACTCCCTCAATCGACTGTGTGAAGAGTGTTGCGGAAGCGATTGCTGTACAAAGCATACAGGTTACAACTTGCGCAGGCTCTTACTGAAAGGGGCAAAGAACTGAGACGTGAATTCTGCGCGGACATTCTTGTCCGGAATGAGGTTGACGATGCCTTCATCTCAAAGCTGGTGTTTAGTGATGAAGTGACGTTCCACGTCAACGATAAGGTTAACCGGCATAACGTGAGAATATGGAGCCAGGTGACTCCACATAAAACCACCGAACAAGAGCGCGCGCCACCCAAAGTGAATGTGTTTTGCGCTGTATCGAGAGGCACTGTTTTCGGCCCCTTCTTTTTCCAAGAGTCCATTCTTACTGAGATTTCTTACTTGCACATGCTTATCGAATGGTTATTTCTTCAGTTGTAAGAGGCGGTGGGGGACTTTATTTTTCAGCAGGATGGTGCACCACCCCATTGGCACCTAGCTGTTCGCGACTATCTGAACGAGATTTTAACACAATGCTAGATTGGTCATGGAGCAGATGGTGACCGGCCACTTCTTCACTGACCTCCAAGGAGCCAAGATCTCACCCCGTGTGATTTTTTCCTGTGGGGATACATAAAGGATCTCGTGTCCGTTCCACCGTTGCTGCTAACATTGCCGAACTCAAAACAAGAATTACGGACGCCATCCACACCATTACACCAGACATGCTGGCAGAGTTTAGAACGAGTTAGAGTAGCCTATCGCATCGATGTGATTCGTGCTGCTCAAGGCGGTCACATTGAACATTTATATAAGTATGGTACAACAACTTCATTGCTCCACTGTTATTTTCAGTGGTCGTACAACATTGTAAGTTGTTTGGTTGTGATTATACAGACCTTAAAAGTTGAGGTATTCTTTTTCACTCAATCTGTATTTCTACCAGATATTGCACGCGATTTCGTTCGCGTGGTTTTCAACTTAATGCCTCTTCGAGTCGAGTACAACTTCAGGCTAAGAACTCCAACTTAACTTAAATTATTCGTAAAAATATACAGTATTTCTATTTTCGATGTCGTCTGAAAAAAATAACAATATTTTTTCCAAGTATGAACAAATATATGAAAAATAATTTTAATAAAACTTTTGATGAATACTTTTTTGCACTTCAAATACTATACAAGTATTAATATTAGTACTGATGATAATATTAAAAGTAATAAATTATGGTAGAAATTTTTTAAAAAATATTTTATGTAGTTAGTGTACAAGCAAAAATTTTTAAAAATTCTTAATGATGCACAATTATGTTAGGGGGCACTACTGACTTTCAGAAAAAATTTCACTAAATTTATTGGGAACAGCGTTCTGCCACCTAACCCGATTTCCTCAACCCCCAGTGTTCAAATTTTCAAAATGGCGACCAATTTTATATTTTTAGGAAATATTTTTCAGAATTTCACCAAACTTAGTAAACATATACTAACTACAAATCTGACTTGACTTTTGTGTATTTCGTTCATCCAGTGATCATCTTGTCAAAACGGCGGCCATTTGAGATTTTTAGCATAGTATTACATATCTTAGGAAATATTTTTCAGAATTTCACCAAATTTGGTACATATATACTACATGCAAAGCTGACTTTAATGTTGTGTATTTCGTTCATCCTGTATGTGCATATTTTCAAAATGGCGACCAATTTTTATATTTTAAGCATAGTTTTACATATCTTAGGAAATATTTTTCACAATTTCATCAAATTCTGTACACATATACTGCATACAAAGCTGACATTACTGTTCTGTATTTCGTTCATCCTGTGTTCATATTTTCAAAATGACGACCATTTTCATATTTTTAGCATAGTATTATATATCTTACGAAATATTTTTCACAATTTTCCTTAATTTGGTATACATATACTATATGCAAAGCAGACTCTACCATAGTGAATTTCGTTCATTCTGTGTTCGTATTTTCAAAATGGCAGCCATTTTTTAAATTTTAAGCATAGTATTACATATCTTAGGAAGCGTTTTTCAGAATTTTACAAAACTTGGTACACACATACTAAAAATAAAGCTGACTTAACTTTTGTATATTTCGTTCATCCTGTGTTCATATTTTCGAAATGGTGGCCATTTTTATATTTTTTAGCATACTACAACAAATCATAGGAACAATTTTTCAGAATTTCACCAAACTTAGTACACATATATTGCATGCAAAGTTGACTTACTGTTGCGAATTTCATTCATACTGTGTTCATATTTCCAAATGGTGGCCATTTTTATATCTTAGGAAATATTTTTCTGATTTTAATCAAACTTGGTACACATATACTGCATACAAAGTTGATTCTACTTTTGTGTATTTCGTTCATTCTGTTCCCATAATTAATTAATGGCAGCCATTTTTATAATTTTTGCATAATTCGACTTTTCTGATGAAACAAATTTAAGAAATTTAATAAAGCTTGGTACTCATACTACATTATTAGCTAACTTGATTTTTGCTTACCTCGTTCATCCTATTATGATACTTTGTAAACGGCGATTATTTTTTGTCTTATTGATTGAAAGGCATCTCAGAAAATGTTTCCCCAAGGTTATTAAAGTGGGTACTCACATATTACTTAGCAAGCTGACTTAGCTTATCTAAATTTCGTGTACCATATAAATCAATGTTATTAATTTATGTTCCTAGATTACGTACAGGTTTACTAACTTTCAGGATTAAATTGCACCCACTTTGAGGAAAGTAGGCGTATCAGTTATGCTGGTAACTTCTTGTTTTATAGTTAGTTAACATTTTATTCTAATCTGAAATCTTGCAGAAGACTGAAGTTGTTTTGAGTTGCTCAAGGATAAAATTATTTGACAGTGTGACCTTCAACCATAACATTGCAAGGGCTGCAACAGTGTGTGTGTGTGTGTATGTATGTATATATATAGTCTATATATATATATACATATATATATATATATATATATATATATATATATATATACATATATATATGTGTGTGTGTCTGTCTGTATGGATGTATGCATGTATGAATATATATGTCACGTTAAATTGAGAAGTCGGGAACCAATCTAATTCACGGGTAGATTACTTATCTACGGTAGATAATTGAAATGAAATGAAGCAATATGTTCTTTGTGTGTGTCTGCATGTTGTACAATAGAAATAAAACTATCTTATCTTATTTCAATTCAGTTTATCAGAGCACCACATATTTGACCATGACATTAATTACTACGTTTTTTATCGAGACTGGCCTAGATCAGTAGAAGCTCTTGAGACAGGTAAGTGGTCTTGACGTCTTGTCGACAGCGAGGACATTATAGACGGCAAGACACAACTTGGTACGATGACAGGAGCTGGGAGACGAGTCTGCCGCGGCATTTGTCAAGGAACGCTCTTAGCTTTCATCTGAAACGATTTCGTCAAACAACGGTAACACGCTGATTAACATTTTGAAAGACCCGGGTTCGATCCATAGCTCCGGCAAAATTGATTTCCGCTTTCAGTTGTTTGTCGAAATCGTTTTAGATGAAAGCTAAGACCGTTCCTTGACAAAGGCTACGGCTCGATACATATTTCACAAGGATATAATTCTCTGACAGTGTGACTTTTAACTTAAGCATCACAGGCAATAGTATGTGTGTGTGTGTGTGTGTGTGTGTGTGTGTGTGTGTGTGTGTGTGTGTATATATATATATATATATATATATATATATATATATATATATATATATATATATATATAATGCCTACACACAGTCAACTCGCAATTATCCGCGCTAATAGAGGGGGCCGATGCCTCGAATAATCCAAAATCGCGGATAATCTACTTTTACCCTTTTTTAGATCTCAGTAGAAAGTAAGAAAGGTCAAATTCATACCTGCAAAAAAGGCACCAAATAAATACAGTAGACTTTCAGTTATTAACATTGATGATTAGGGGGTATGTGCTAATAATATAAAAATACAAATAAAAAAGTCACGAATGTCTTATTTATCGAAGGGAGTATTTCGTTAATCCATTCATGAGCAGCACTAATTGTTTCGCCTGCTGATAAAATACTTAAATCTTCAAGCCTTTCAAAATACAGTTGCGGGCATAACACGTTGGAGAACATTATGCGAGTAAACACAAAATGTAATTTTAAATAAATTTGTTATATTTTTTTAAAGAAATTTTTTTTATTTATTTAAGTATTTAAAGTGAAATATTTTGCGCGGATAATACACAAATCGGATAATTGGCAGTATACTGTAGATATATATGCATATATATGCATATATATATATAGAGAGAGAGCGAGAGAGAGAGAGAGAGAGAGAGAGAGAGAGTTGTTAAAAGACAGAACACAAAATATATTCAGCAGAGGCGTACTAGATTGTTATCATTGGTCCAGGCAAATAGGAACCCACCAGTAACAATAGAAGACCGCAAGATATGGACATGCTACATTACAGGATGTGAAAAATTCGTCCACCTTCACAATTGGCTCTTGACATATTTGTCACCTCCAGGAAGACTCTGTGGTAATAATAAAGATACAACTAAATGTAGCCCAATAATATATTATCGCTGTGCCAGCGAGCAGGCAATGAGCAACTGTTGTCTGCCCAAGTACACAGATATTATTGGAAGTTAGTTTAAAGGTCACTGAACCAGCTATTTTGTCCGGTCTCAGGTTATATTCTGTGGTGTTCGGGTAATCAGTAGAGGCAGTGATTTTTGATGGAAAGAAATATGCAACATTTTGTTTCGGTGTCTCGCGTGCACATCTGCAGCTCTGATTCGTGGTCTGATTGGCTGTTTGTAAAACTCAACGGATCCACCCAGCGGCGTTATTTCAGGTTTTTCTTGTTGATAAGGGGGGGGGGGGACAGCAAGATTTTTTTTCGGCGACAGTGACCTTGTTGCATTTTTAAATTAACTAAGCATGCATGAATTAGAAACATTAATTAATAATAAAACTTCAGTTATATGTGCATAAGTTAGCATTATTAAAATAACAAAGTACAAAAAATATTTTTTATGCACATAAAATTCTAAATAAAGGGTGGGTGCATTTGTCCCCCTCCTAAATGACGCCCCTGGATCTAACCGCAAATCACAGACGGGTGTTGTCGCAGTGATGTTATTCTCATTGGCACAGTCAAATGAGTGACGCCTCTACAGGAATGCTCGCTGACAATAACTACGTACCAGAGCTGCAGGTGTGAACGTGCGGCATTCAAACAAAGTGTTGCATATTTCTTTTCACCAAAAATCATTGCCTCTGCTTATTCTGATTGATGCAGTCAAATGAGAGGCGTGATTGAACAAAGACACGCTGCCAATAACCATGAAGCAAAGCTGCCCAAGTGCATGTACGACAATGAAACAAAGTGGGACAGAATTTTTTTCGCGAAAAGTTCATGACCCTAATAATTTCAAATCTGTCTTTACTCACGCATTTCACATTTTTTTTACTAATTATACTGCTATAAAAATGTTGCCCACGCATTACACTTTTTTCTTAATTAAACTGCTATTGTATAAAAATTGAAGTCACACTTAGTCGAGTCGCCGACAGTAAAGTCGTACGCCAGTTGAGACGAGGTGACGAGGAAAGTGGCAAATGAGCAAGACTCGAGACAGTGCATTCCTTGGTCCCGATTACACAAGTTATATTAAGGCTACCCTTAAAACATTCTGTCACACCTAGCGTTATCAATAGGTTACCGTGATTTTTTAGGCATTTTTTTTTCAATACCTTACGTGCACATCTACAACCCTACTTCGTTTATACTGGCAGCGTGGAAAGACCTTTCTTATTTGATTAAGCCAATCATAACTAGGTTACCGCGATACCACACTTATGTGATTTGCAGTAAAACACCAAGACACGTAAGACGATGACTGGGGATAGTACTGCGGCGATGTAATTATCAGACCACATGTCTCCCATTGCGGTGGTCTGGGTTTGAATCCCGGTGAAATAGCTCCTGATTTTCGCACGTAGCGGACATTGCCATTGGTCGGAGGGTTTTCTCCGGTTACTCTAGTTTCTCCAGTCCTTGTATTCCGTCGTTACTCCATTCTCACCTCATTTCACCATCACCAGAGCTTAAGGCGGCCGCCTACCTCACGCTTCAAATGCGTTGCAGTGAAATCGTAAACAGGTTATTTCTACGAAACAATTCCGCGTGTGCCCGTTTAGCCAACATACGAAGAGGAAACAAACTTCAGAAAATGTCGTAACCTCATTGTTAAGACACTATGCTCACTAAAAACACTGTTTCTAAGCTTCAAAATATACTAACTGGATGTATGTGAAACTCAGATTACGATGTGCACTAAACTTTGCAACAGACTTCCCACCAATAAAATTATATGGTCATTGATTAGTGTCCCACAGTAAAAACAATTCGGCGGGAACCTTGCACACTAGTTCAGCGCTTGGCTCGTTGAGGCGACGCGGCATTTGATGCGCGCTTAAAGGTCGCTCTTATGTCTCTGTCATTTCTAAGTCTCTGACGCGAAGGTAGGTGGCACCATTCACCTCAGTTTTCAACGTCTTTTTAATTTTTATATTTGTACCAGACAATTTTTTTTCTTATTTTAGACACAAATTGTGACTAAATCGTCCTCTTAGAAAATTGTTGTATCTCTCATAGTTTTTGCGTAATGAGTCGTAAACGTCTAAATTTGCACTTTACGGTTTTATGTACGCCACTAAAACCAACCGACATACCAAACTGAAAAAATTCACACTGTATAACAATGTCGTACGATATGATTTGAACTGTATAAAATAAAAAATAAATACATGTTTGTATTTTTAAACAATTTTTCAAATTTTGAAATTTTCATTTCAAAATTAACAATTTTTTATTAAATACAAAAATTTTATATTTTTTGTTTTTATTTGTGTCATTTCATAGCCTACAATATTGTTATACACTGTGAATTTTTTCGGTTTAGTATTACAGTTGGTTTTAGTGGTGTACATAAAACCGTAAAGTGCAAATTTTGACGTTTACGACTCATTACGCGGAAACTATGAGAGATACAAATATTTTCTAAGAGGAAGATTGTGTCACAATGGACGACTTGAAAAGAGGCGGAGCTTCAGTCAGGTGTGGGAAACAATTCCTATCTCCATGGATACCGCAGCCGAACATAACCTTCATTTAGCTGTTTGGCTTCACACGTCCCGGATGAGATGTACGTCAAGAAAATTGATTATTTGTTTGGAATTTGCCGTTTTTTTTTTTCAGGTAAATATTAATCTTATGTATTTGCGTATCTTGACCATGAAATTGAAACTAATATTTTTTACCCTTGAGTGCAAATCAATGAATGCGCAACATTTTTGCTTTCTGCAATTACCAACTAACAAATCAGCATGGTTGCAAACAAGCTTTGTTTCCCACAGTATTTCCCCTGCTACGTGATGTCAGGGGGCGTGTACTTCAAGTCGTCAATTTACGTCTAAAATAAGAAAAAAAATATCTGGTACATATATAGAAATAAATAAAGACGTTGAAAACTGAGGTTAACCCCGCCCTTAAGGTCGCCACCTTCCACGAGCTTCAGATGCGTTGTAATGTATAAGGACATATATATTTTTAGTTTTGCTAAACTATTCCACACGCGCCCATCATGCCAATCTACGAAAAAAAAAAACACTTCGAACAAGTACGGAATGTCACTGCTATAATCAGAAATACTTTTTTTATTGTGATTAGTCACATAAACGTACACTAGAGGTGTGTAATAAGTTTTCCCTCCAAAGTACATAATATAGTAGGCTTATATAGTTTTTCGGCGTGTTGAAACTTGTCAATATGGGAAATTAGGATAAAGGAATTTAGAATAGATGGATTCGAAAGTCATATAACTGGACTGCGTACATTTACATAGGAAAACAGATGTCTGTTGGTATCTAAAAAATATTTTGTTTGTTTTCACGTATCCCATGTTGCTTCAAATCTAGTATTTGGCTCGTGAATGAATAAACGGACTTTCATTATTCTAGCAGAGATTGTTTTTTTCCGTTGCTTCGTCGCTCACTGCAAGAAAATCTCTAATATGAATACTATTGGCTATTTAGAAATAACAGCTTACATATACTTTAATTAGCAACACATAACAACAATTCAATCCTTTATTCACAGCCCTATCACAGTCACTTGATCTATACGTAGAGGCCACTGAACTTAAATCAGTCGAAACATTTACAAACGCGTAGGGCCCAATAGTGTTCGCGAAAATATTTTTGCACCACTTTGTGTCAATGCCATATGCCGGAATCACAATGGTGCGACAGAAGCGACGCGAAAAACAAAACGTCATGGCCGTCCGCCTCGACGTTGATTGGCTGACAAATTAACTATATTCGCTTCGCGCCATCGTGATTCCGGCATTACTTGATACATCTGCAGCACTGCTTCGAGGGTATTAACAGTGCGTAGTTGTGTAGAGGTGTCAGTTATTTGACTGGGCCAATTAGGGCAAGGTTACTGCGACACCACACGTCTGTGATTAGCGGGTAGAAACCCCAAGAAGCTGAGAGTTCAAAATATCCAATCACTCACCACGGAACTGAGGTTATGCGCCAGTGGCGTATCGTCGTCGTGTTCCAAGGCACATGCAATATAAGTAGAGGCAATGATTTTTGGTGAAAAGAATTATGCAACAATTTGTTTCAATGCCTCACGTGGGGCTGCGGCGTTTGTCCTGAAACCATTTTTCGTGGTTTATATACTTGGACTTCATTTGTCTTAAAATTGTTCGTCTTAAAGTCATTTATCCTAAATTCGTTCGTCCTAAAGTTTTTTGTCCTAAATTAATTTGTCCTGAAATAGTTTGTCCTAAAATCAGCTGTCCTAAAATAATTTGTCCTAATTTCGTTTATCCTAAAAACGTTGGTCCTAAGCTACATTTGTCCTAAAACCGTTTGTCCTAAAGTCATTTGTCCTAAAATCGTTTGTCCTAAAGTCATGTATCCTAATTTCGTTTGTCCTAAAGTCGTTTGTCCTCAATTGGTTTATCCTAAACAACATTTGTCTTAAAGTCGTTTGTCCTACTATTAGAATAAACGAGTTTAGGACAAACGACGTGTACCATTCGCGTATACATCTGCAACTCTGTTTCATGGTCAGTGATTGGCTGTTTTAAACTCTCAATATATTTGGGACACGGTCGTATAAGTACAGGTCTGGACACACGCCTATCTACCAATGTATTTTGCTTGACCCCCTTGCTATTTGGTTGTAGTTCGTCAAGTTACCGAGAATATTGTGTTTTATTAGCGCTTCAGTTAGGGCGGTCGGACTCAAAATCCGCCTACTTTTTTCCATTGTTAAATTTATAAGGTAAATAAAGATTTCTGGAGCCTTTTCTTAAATTTGTGAGCGAAGGAAGTATTTCTTAAATTAATAACAAATACGTTTTGATAAATTGTTTATCTTAGTGGAAATTAAGTGGGCGGAGTTTGAGTCCGACCGCCATAACTGCAGCGTCAATTTAACACAATATTCTCGGTAACTTGGTTAACTACAGCCAAACAACAAGGGGGTCAAGTTTCCAGGCGAGTGTCCAGACCTATTTTTCTAAGGCCGTGATTTGGCATCTACCCGCAAATCTCAGACGTGTGTTATCGCAGTCACGTTATTCTCATTGGCACAGTCAAATGAGTGACGCCTCTACAGGAATGCTCGCTGCCATAACTACGTACCAGAGTTGCAGATGTGAGCGAGAGGCATTGAAACAACATGTTGCGTACTTCTTTTCGCCGAATATAATTGCCTCTTAAATTAAGCTCCGACTATACACTTTGAGCACGTGGACTCAATGTGCCTACCAGTCATATACAATGAACTTGTGCTGTGTAGACCGAGGTTTATGTCTGGACACTACATTCCTTGCCTCTTGTACGCTACTGGCTGTGGAGTGTACCTGCCCCTACCAGTCAATTGTTCTACAGGCAACTCAGTGTTGTGTATAGTTACTGCTTAGCAGTGCATGCCTTGCAACACGACCACGACACACCACTGGTATGCACGTAAGTGAGTGAGAGATTTTGGTCAGCGCTCAATATATAGATGGGTGACATGGGATGAGTTTGGGGCAGCGCCGAGTTGAAGGGACAGGGGAAACATGAGATCCCCGAGAAAACCCGCCGACCAGCGTTCCCACATGCGGAGATTAAGGGGCCGAGCCCGCCCAAGACTAGGACTCCGCGGGAATCGAACCAGGATCGTGTTGGCGGGGGGAGGGGAGATGCGATTGGTCTGACCATTCGGCCACCGCGGTCCCTATGCACGTTAATCTTTGAAACAACGTGGCGCAAAATTTTTTCCCGAAAATCAGGCGTCCCTAATAATACGTGGCAGAAAGTTACAGGTTTAAGGGAAAGAGAACAATAACAAATACTTCGACAGTCTGTACCAGAGGTCGGCCAGCACATATCTGTGTAATGACTAAGCAGGCACTGCCAAGCCAGCTGTCTTCACCTACTGTACCTCAACAACTGTGAGTGCGTCAGTTCTTGGCCATGTTGCCAAGCATGCCAGGGGCGGCCGTTACCCTCCAAGCGATCAGGCGTCGCGGTCTACAACCACTCTCGATATTATCTATCCCACCAGTTTGTGCAGCCTAACTTCTCTTGCCGTTATGTTGGCAGACAGTTCTAAGCTCTATTGTGCATATAAATTACGTTCCTCTGCTGTTAACTGTGCGATACACCGAACATTTAAAATTTTTAACAATTGTTATATTTGTACAAGATATGGTTTGTTTTGTAGACATGCGTTGTGATTATTTTCTCTTTAATGAACATATTTTAGCTTTCGTAATTTTTGTGTATAACAATATGTTAAGTCCAAATTTGTATAAAACTATTTTATACAAAAAAGGAAAACTACACAAGATGCACCAAAATACCATATCGAAAAATTTGAAATTTTATTTATTTCAAACACTGCATTTTTTAAAATGTTTTTGCATACCTTGAAGCAGCCCATGACACTGTCCTTCAAAGTGAATTACTTAATTTCTATAAGTCAGTTAGTTTCCTTCTTAAAACTTAATGCTTATTCATAAGATGAATAGTCCGTATGACATTAAAAAAATACATCTGTAAAAATTAGTCACAAGATAGCCTATGTCTACAAAACAAACCATAGTTTTTAAAAATGTAAATTTAAAAAGGGTGAATTCCTCCCAAAACAATGGTCCACCTTCAACCGCTCATTTAGTAGCTAATTTATTGTTTTACGAAAATAATAATTTGAATTATTATTATTATTTACATTTACGAGTTATCATAAAAGGGTCTCTCCGACATGATATTACTAAAATACATAGGTAGTATACGTGTTCGATACACCTTGTTAAATTCATACAATGCTGACACATACTTGAATGTTGTGTAATCGGAACACATCGAAAGCGATCGTGCTGTAGAAAAGCGCAGGGTGAGCACAAAGGGCGACTTTTGCTACCTCACAACGTGTTCCGTCGCCTCTAAGGTTGTGATGCACCTCTGACATTAGTATTCTCATCGAAAATACATTTAAAATATTTTCGCGAATAACAAGTGATCCAGAACACAGTCGTGAGTGCGTTGTCATCAAACGATTCGACTCTTCAACACATTTAGTCATCGCCAATCTGCAGAATATTTACAGAAATATATAGCCGTTAGGATGGCAATCTCAGCCATACACACCAGTTAAATGGCGTCTCTGACCAGCAACATGGCGGAAATGCATACCGCAAATCAGTGTGGTGGTTGCCTTCCTAGCCGGCAGCCAGGCCAATAGCAAACCTGCTGTAACATGTAGGAGCCAAACATACACCGGGCTGGTTTCAACAACCTCGAGCAGCCAATAAGCGTCGAAACTCGCCCTATATAAAGAGATGCCATGTTATTTCAGGCATGCACTACTACTTAGTGTGTAGCCGAGCACTACTTCCTTTGCAATACTGTCATGCTTTCCCAATGACAGAGAAACAAGTGTCATATACAGAGTGTTCCGGCAGTAAACGTCAATAAAGAGGCGGGTGATAGAGGGGCCCAAGACCTACCAAATAAACCAAACTTGTATAGTACGATTAGCAACCATCTAAAAGTTACGCATTTATTAAGAAAATTTGGCTGTACTCTACTCTGAGCTAAGCACTTACTGATGGTGGAGAAAGTAATGGTCCATGTGGAATAAAATTTGTACACACCAAAGGTGATTAATGTCGTCAAATTTAACAACACGTTTCACGTCACTGAGACTACAACTTCGTGGGGTAAAATAATCACTTTCACAAAAATTGTGTTTGGTTCTGAAAGATGCTTCTAGTTTAGACAAGGTAAACAAAAAATATCAGTGGGTCACAAATTATTACCCGCTACTGAAAAAAACTACCACACAATATGGCCAATTAATTAGTAAAACCCAGTATTTTAAATTAACAAACGTCGATGCAGTAAATGTGAAAACATAACGTAACGCAGAAGGTTCACACAATGTAAAACCAGCTATAAGCTTGAAATTAGTTTGTAAGTAAATAATAAAGTATAACTCTATTGAAACAAAAATGTTGCCCAATGTTTGAAATTATTAAAATGTATTTTGAATGTAATGTGTTTAGTTTGTGAGCGCAAAATGAAATGTTATTTATAAAAGTGGTAATAATCAGTTATTTCATTAAACAAAACTGGCATTATAGAAATGGAAAGTTAAGATGAGTCCTACGCGGTGTCAAATTGCCCCCTTTGACACGTGGGAACAGTAGAGTGATAAGAGCCAGAGTACCACGCTAGACGGGAAGAATATCGCATCTATTCACAGCTCGCCAAACTGGAGTGCAAGGTTTCCGTTGTAGTCTTTTTCTATGGGACTGTAAGTGGTGACCCTAATATTTTATTTTTGGATAGTATGATGTAAAGACCAATGCATGCCTCTCGCTTTGCACTTTGTGAATTGAGGTAATATTTTCTTAGTTACAGCAGTCTAAAAAAATTTTTTTAGCCATTTTGAGAGACTCGAAAATCATGTTCCTAACAAGCGTGTTGCATTTTTGAAAAAATAGAAGCATAGTTTCAAGTGTTTGTTCTTTTCGTACATAAACATAATACGAATAAGTTAAGTGGTTTCGCGTAAAAATAAATACGCGTGACTCGCTGCAACGCCATCTATGCACCAGTAGAGGAATTATCGTAAGATAAACGAATTACGTCACCAGACATCCTTACGTAGTTGCTGCTTCATGTTCACAGCTGCTGCGGCAGCCTCAACGGCTGGTGCGCTCGCCTCTCATTAAAGCGAACTGGGTGTAATTCCTTAATCGCCTCACAGGCAGATTTTCTGAATATGGGGATTGTGACAAATGCATGAATATGGCCTTTTGTGTAACCGTGTTTTCCGTTCCAGTACCACTACAGACTACATTCTCCCGTTATTCACCTTAATGGGCGCGAATGTGAGGGTATTACGGTCTTTTAACAACGATGTTTTAAGAGCCGATGAGGATGACATGAGGTGAAGGACAACACAACAAACATGCCCGGGCCCAGATGCCAACCGGGAACCCCCCGCACCACAGACCGACGCTTTACCGACTGTGCTACGGTGGTAGGCACCTTCATCGGCTTACAAGACATCGATATCAAGAGCTGCACAAATCGATCCATACATACCTTTCGTTTCCTTCGAATCACGACATTGCATTGTTTCTCGACTAGGAAAGGCGTGTTGTTAGTGTACCGTATGATCTGCTGCAAGAAATGTTGGTGATTGTACACAACTGTACACCCTAGATGTGCCGCATATTAACAAATAGTCTGTATTCAAATACGTAGTATTGTTAATAAAATGCAGAAAATCTGCCTGTGAGGCTATTCAGAAATTACACCAAGTTCGCTATGATGGGAGGCGAGCGCACTATCCTCTACATAACCACGGCAGCTGTGAATATGAAGCAGGATCTACGTAAGGGTGTCTGGTGATGTGATTCGTTCATATGAATTTTCCGATTATATAAATTTTGTGTAACTAAACAATTGTCTATTATCACAATCCTCACAAATTAAACACATTACATTCAAAATACATTTCAATAATATCAAACATTGCGTAATATTTTTGTTTCAATAAAGTTGCATTTAATTATTTACTTAGAAACTATAATTTCAAGCTTATAGCTGATTTTACATTGTGTGAACTTCTGCATTACGTTATGTTTTCACATTTACTGCATTGATGTTTGTTAATTTAAAATACTGGGTTTTACTAATTAACTTAAGAATTGGCCATACTGTGGGGTGGTTTTTTTCAGTAGCGGGTAATCATTTGTGACCCACTGTTTTTTTTTTTTTTTTTACCTTGTGCAAACTAGAAGCATATTTCAGAACCAAACACAATTTTTGTGAAAGTGATAATTTTACCTCACGAAGTTGTAGTCTCAGTGACGTGAAATGTGTTGTTTAATGTGACGACATTAATCACCTTTGGTGTGTACAAATTTTGTTCCACATGGACCATTACTTTCTCCACCGTCAGTAAATGCTTAGCTCAGGGTACAGTGTAGCCAAATTTTATTGATAAATTCGTAACTTTTATACTGTTACGAATCGGATTATACTAGTTTGGTTTATTTGGTAGGTCTTGGGTCCGTCTATCGCCCGCCTCTTTATTGACGTTTGCTGCCGGAACTTCCTGTATAACCCAGCACGTGGCCACAGACGAAATAGCAGCTCATATGTTACTTGTGAACCTCGCCGCTTATTGGCTGCCCGAGGCTGTTGATACCAACCTCGTGTCTGTTTGGTTCCTGCATGTTACGGATGGTTCCTCTTGGCCTGGCTGCCGACTATGACAGCCGTATTGTGCTGATTGGCGGTAGCCGTTTCCGCCATGTTGCTGCCCAGAGAAGCCATTTTGCTGGCGTGTGTGACTGAGTTTGTCGTCCTAACGGCTATTTCACTTCTGTATTCCTAAACATTCTGAACTCATATTTGAAATATACCTTATGGTGATTTATTGATGTTAGTGTACTGTATTCTCGCTGATAACCGTTGCGTACGCAAGAAAAATGAAAGTCATTTTCGGTGTAGCTTATTGTGGACCACACTGCAAAGTGCAGTGTTGCCAAGTCATGTGTGGATTGTAGCAGCCGTGACCATGAACTTGCCGCTCTCTGAAGCACCGCGCGCAATGTTCAAGGTAAAGCACTCAAGGACGTCTCCACTCTATGGACAACAAGCCGACTATCTACCGTTTGTAATAACTCCGAACATTCTCTCGTGACTGCAATTGGTGCAGGCCCGCACACATGTTTCTTGGGGGCTGGGGTAGAAAATTGCCTGGGGCCCCCAGTGACTGAGTAAAAAATTTTAAGAAAAAAATATTGCCAACAATTTATTTTATTATTGTAAACGTAACTGAAGCACATTTCGTATGAAAACATTGTCAAGTATGTTACACGGTTAGATTCCCGCCGACGTCAATCGGATTTTCATAACTGGGAATCGTGCGGGACGATGCCGTAGGCCGGCGGGGTTTGTTTGTTTGTTTATTTATTTATTTTTCGGTGGTCTTCAGTTTTCCCCTCCCGTCAATTCCAGCGTCACTCAATTTACACTTTATATAACCCCTCATTGGCTCTCAGGACCTGAAAGAACCGACTACATCTCTTCACTCTGAAGTTGTAACGATTAAGAAAAATAATATTTAATTTTTACTCGCGAGTAATTATAGAGACCATTATACGTACTTCGGAAACGTGTTAAGGTAAGCCCTTTCCCGTTCAGGCCATAAAAGATAATGAGGAAGATGCCTAGAACACGCATTTAATATTTGCATGATTCTTTCGAATTATTTCGCCACAAAATGCAACCATGCAAAGTAATAGTTCGATAAGCATTCTTATTTTCAAAAATACTGAGCTTCAAAAATGCCATTATTTTAAACGCCGCCGTAAATATTGAAAACATGTTCTTATTGGCTAACTCATTTATGAAGTAGCCATACTTGTTTTGGTTAGCCGCCGCCCACCAGGCACTATTGTGTGTATTGCAATTATACACTGACATAAAAAAAAAAATACTATAAAATTTAATGTACCTGGTAACGTAAAAAACAGCTTGGAAAATCTTCCTATTGTTACTTGCATGCACGGTTTCAGAATTTTTTTTTATATAGGTAATAACGAAGATTTCACTGGCGTTGATTTTAAAGACGTGGAAGACAGCAAGGTATTAGTAGTTGTCATACACAGCAACGTTTTAGTTATATCTTCGAGTTTATGTAAATTTTATTCAAATACCGAAGTGACAGTAACTTACTACGCATTCATTATATTTAGAGATGATGGTTAGGGCCCGGTAGTTCTCGCGGAAAGATTTTTCCAGCACTTTCTTTCCGTGCCTTATGTGCACACCTGCATCTCTGCTTGGTGGTCAGTGATTGAATGCCGGTACACCCAGCGTCTGGAGGTTAAACCCGCAAATCACAGATGTGTAGTGTCGCAGTATACTGATAGGCACAGTCAAATGAATAATAACTCTGCACAAAAACACTCTGTCAATGGCCATGAAGTTGAGCTGCAGGTGTACACGTAAGACACCGAAACAAAGTAGGGCAAAAATCTTTTCGCGAAAACTACCGGGCCTTAATGATGGTTTATAGCGGGAAAACTTGACTGTTTGCTGGGTTTCATCATAAGTAGAGGTACGTCAATTTCGCAAATACATTCCAGGTCAGGTTGAACGCCAAAAATATATACTTCATAATCACCTGTGTGATTAGCTGGCGGCAGTCACGAAACGAATTTGACTACTGCAGGCCAGTAGTAAATAAGGAAATAATTCCTAGAGCTATCGCTTGTAATGTTGTAATCCAATGAATAATCGACTGTATCCAGAGCGTGTACAGGACTGAGCAATCTAGGCTACTGCCAGATGAATCCGCGAAGTTGACGTACCTCTAATCATAAGTACACTTGTCAAAAGATTACTGGCTTTAGTTTTTGTGTGGAGCTGTTACCTTATTTGACTGAGCCAATAAGAATCCCGCTATAGCGATACATATTTGATGCCTGTTATTGGTCTGCAGTCAGCTACGTTGTGTCAGGCGCATATCACCCGAACATGTACGTCGCAAGAAACTACAGTGTTTTCAAGGGTATGTTAGCACATAACATTTCCCCGATATACCGTCATATCTAATTATAACGTTTCAGATCTGTTTTAAAATCATAAGTTTATGTTAAAAAAAGTCAGCCGAAATAAGTTCGCACGCGTCTAAAAAGTGAACCTGCTGAGGCAGTAGCGGCTAGTCAAACCTGGCTCTCACAGGCTGGTGATCGAGCGTCCTGGTAGCGCGAGCTGGGAAAATAATTTAGCAAATTAATTTGTTATTAAAAATATTTCTTTCCTCCTATAATTGTTACTTTTCTCGTGTACAGTCGCGAAAGTAGCAGTCTGCCATACTGCCATCTCTGGGCGAGTTTCGCAAGACCCCGCCCAGCCCTCGAATTATCGCCCAATCACGCGTGTCTTGAACTCGCCTATTGGCTAATGACTTGGCCACAGCCAGTGAAACAGCCAAAAACAATACAGCTGCCGAGATTTCGTCGCAAACTGGAAGCTATTAACTGCAACTTTTAACTTAAAACAACTTCTGCGTCATATTGTACACAATACATAGAAATAATCATTACATACATAAACTGTATTTTCGCTGTTAATAGCAGACTACTAGGTTTCTACAATGGGACGCAAGCGGACACGGGTACGCATCCGGACACGCAAGAGAGTTGGTCAACTCCGAATTCTTACGTATCCGTGCTTAAGTTTAGCCAATATCAATCGAGCAGTACGTCTTTCGCCACCATTTTTGTTTACAAACCTTGAGCAAATTGCATCTTATTGCTGCGCAAAAGAAGCATTCATCTGCTCTTCTCGTCTAGTTATTTAATTTACTGTAGATATTGATTTAACTTAAGACGTTCCAACATACAGTGACTTTTAAGTGTTGCAAATTTGTTTTTTCTTTGTCTTGTCTTACTTTTTATATCCACACTTTGACGAGTTCAGATAGACTTGTTGTATGCTCAACTGAAGAATACATTTATATTCTATTCCATTCTACTCCCTTAAGAACATGGACCAGAGATTATCAGATTCGGCAGAATTATTTTTATACCGAGACGACTGCCGAAACCGTAAAACTACCTTCGTTGCAAATTGGGTTTTACTACGTAGAAACTAATATTTTTTACGAGCCAAAAGGTATGAAGGTTTTTGCTAATCAATTCACAGGCAATTTTGTTAATTAACCAATTAGCTACAAATAATACATAGTAAAAAAACGTTATATAAAACATTTTACATAGCAATTTTACGATGTCGGCTACTGTTTATATTTTTATAAAAATAACTACCGTCAGTAAAGTATAAACTTAGGCCCAAGCCCTTAGTTGCGGTTCAGATCTGTTTTCAATATCTTTTTTTTATTTTTACATTTGTACCAGATATTTTTTTTCTTATTTTAGTCATAAATTGTGATTAAATCTTCCTCTTATGAAATTTGTGTATCACTCATAGTTTTTGCGTAGGGCCACGATTTTGTCGCGAAAAGATTTTTGCCCCACTTTGTTTCAGTGACTCACGTGCACATCAGTAGTTCTGTTTCAAGGTTATTGGCAGCGTGTCTTTGTTCAGACACGTTTCTCATTTGACTGCACCAATAAGAATAAGATCATTGTGAGTCTGTACGTCTATAATTTGCCAAGGCCAGTGAGAGTAAAATCAACCAACCACAGACGATATAGCAGAGTTGCAGATGTGCACATGACGCATCGAAACCAAATGTTGCAAAAATCTTTTCGCCATAAAATCGCGGCTCTACTCACTAGGGACTGGAAAATTTCACGAATTCTATTACCTGTATGTTAGAATCCATTGTACCATGAATTCTAAAGCCCTGTCTATTTGTTTATTGTCTGCTGTTTCACTGAGTATAGCAGCTAGTTGATGAATAGTCGTGGCTTGAGTATGCATAGTATAATGGATTAGCCTACAGGTCATTGAATTCGCGAAATTTTTCAGTCCCTACCTATCACAAACCCCCAATCTGGAGGATCATAGTTGAATGAGGGATGACATAAACTAACTTTAAAAAAAACTTCCCAAAATGTTTAGGAAGTTGTTATCCCAGGCGCAGTATGGGACAGCTACAGTACTTCCGTCTTGTAAATATGCTAACTTTTACAGTTGATACAATACGAGTCTGGTAACTGCAGTATACATTTGACTGTTTCATTAAAAGGTTTAGTAGTGCTACCATGGATGTCTGGGAAACTATTCTACCATACCTACTTTCTTAGCGCTCCTATATGCACGTCTGGAAAATTTACAAACAATTTTTAGAGTGAACCTACACATAGAGCAGCTAAATAATGGAGACCGTCGTGGTACGAAGCGATTGGTTTTACCATTGAATATATATTCAATGGTTTTACCCTAGTGGGATCCACCTAGTAGGCGTCGTTAACTTACTTTTAAATATTTAAAAATCCTGTTTATCTTAGTTTATTTTATTCTCGACTTACCGACAGTTAAATAATAACTCTTTTACTTTCCAAATGCTGCTGCCTCGTTGGAGGTACGTTTCACATGTTTGATGCTAGGAAACTTCACTCGGACCACATTTTAAACTACTCGAGTTGACATACTGCTGTTCACGGGATAATCAAGTGACTGTTCGTAAACATTGTATATAGTAATCAACGGTGACTCTTTACATTTTAACAAAATATTACAGGAGAATGAGTTCTGCGTGTCTATGCTGTTCTAAATATTTTGTCCGAGAATATTCACACACGAACCATGCTTTTGAGAAACTTTTAATAAAACGTCTGATGAAGCTGTAACAAAGTGTGCCGGAAAGAAAAAGATTTGTAATTATATATATATACCATACATTGCTTAATATTTTAAAAATTAACAGGAATACTAATTCCGCAAGTAAAAAGAAATCAGCATTAAAACCGTCGCAATTTTTCTGCGGTACTTGCGTATAAATAATCAAAACTTAATACATTCACAGACATGAAATATTATGTAGTGACAGTTAATGCACTGATCAACTTCAGGATTCCTTTGTGACTACATATATATTTCTCGTTTTTTTTTTAATGCCTAATTGTTTACAATTTCAGCTATGTTGACAACTGGGTAAAAATAATAATAATCTCAGCGATCAAATTGGGTACCTTAGATAAGTAGAGCCACAATTTTGCCGCAAGTATGTGATTGTACTGTTATGTTTCACTGTCTTCACGTACACATCTGAAACCCTGTCTCATGGTTATTGGCAGCGTCTTTGTTCAGACACGCTTCCATTTTAAGACCATGCTCTATTTATTCTACTTTTTTAGCCATATTATTTTTTACGCCTAAACGAGAGCAGATATCAAAAATATGTTCGGCAGTTTTGTTTGAAATCGTCTTCTCAATGTTGGATGATTTATTCAAGGCAGTAAATGTTTCGGTTTTAGCTAATTGTGTAATCAACGAAATTCTGGCTAGTTGATTTTTTAGGTGAAACCGTATAATTTCTTGTTATAAGAAATAGCTATCACGGCAAAAATCATTTTAAACAAAACTGCCAAACAGAGAGCTTTGATATTTGCTCTCGTTTAAGTTTAAAATATACGTATCATATAAACAGTAGAAATAAGAGATCTTATCTAAGTACAGGCTGCGTTAGTGTATGTGAGGCATAAAACTGCGATGTCGGTCGCCTACGTTATGCATTATCACCTCCACACACAAACCCAGCAACTGGCGCGTAGAGCTTTACTATTATTTGTTTTCCTATGGGACTTTAAGCGGTGGCCATATTATTGTATTTGCGATACTTACGGTTAGAGGTTATGGTTAGAGATGATGGTTTATCGCGGGAAGACTTGACAGTTTGCTGGGTTTCAACGCACGGTCAACTTATGAACATTTTACTGAATTTCGCTTACGTAGAGCTGTCGCCCTATTTGATTAAGCCAATAAGAATACCGCTACTGTAATATTTGATGACTGTTATTGGTCTGCAGACAGCTATGTTTTGCGTGACGTATACCAGCCAAGCTACATGTCACAAGAAACTGAAGTGTTTTCGAAGGCATGATAACTAGAGACATGCAAAATTCGCGTTATCATTCGGTAGCAGACTAAACTTCACTTTCCTATACATAACAGAGCATAATCTGCTATTCAATTGGCCACGAACTTTTATGTGTTGCCATGTACGTGTGTTACGTCTTTACAGAGATTGGCCTATCTACCGTGTAAGCATTCTCCGCGGCAAGTCACGACAATATCGGCCAGCAGGACGTCGAACGAGCCTATAGTCACTTGGAGTCTAGTCAGCTGTCAGAAAATAACGCGAATTATGCATGTCTCTAATGATAACTAAGACCCGGTAGTTTTCGCGAAAGGATTTTTGCCCCACTTTGTTTCAGTGTCTAACGTGCGTACCAGCAGCTCAACTTCGTGATCATTGGCAGAGTGTTTTTGTGCAGAGTTATTATTCATTCGACTGCGCCAATCAGTACACGGATAACTTCCATACATCACGTCTGTCATTTGCGGGTTTAACCTCCAGACATTGTATGTTACGGCATCCAATCACTGACCGCAAAGTCGAGATGCAGGTGCGCACGTAAGGCACTGAAACAAAGTGGTGCAGATATCTTTTCGCGAAAACTACTGGACCCTAGTGATAGCACAAAACATTTTCGCGATATACCATCATATCTACTAATGATTCAAATTTCAGCCCTTATTTCTATTATTGTGTTATTCGAATCCGGTTGGAATTTTCCTAGATACGGCAGTTTAAAAAGCTGTTTTTAGCAATTTTGAGAGTCTTGAAAATCGTGTTTCCAATAAGCGATCCTAATTTTTAAACTGATAGAAACATTGTTTGAAATGTGTTTTCTTTTTATAGATGTACAAACGTAATGCGCGTTGAGATGTTTCTTCCAAATACGATTACTTGTAGCTCGCTGCAATACGTTTCAAGCGCAGGTAGATGGAACATTAACTGCATCAATCAGAATGTGGTTTATGTGCGACCACATGGCTGTGATTTGGAAATAGAACTCCTAGACAACTGAGAATTAAACACCCAATCACACTAAACTTCAATCCTAGAGAAATGAACGACTTCGTGTAAATTCCAGTCGTTTCGGCCAAAACTGAGCAACTGAAGTCCGTGAAAGCATGCTGATTGTTTCAGTGACAAAATCCTACTGATTTAGAAGTGATTTCCTCATGTTCCCCGTGAATTTCAGCTGCCTGTTAACTGCTCTACATTACATTATACGTGTACGAAGTCAGAAACAGGTTGTTAACGGAATTTCAGTGATTAAGATTAAACTGATTGAAACCAATGTTTTTCATTTAGAGTGCACTGACAATGAAGCACGGCTTCAAATGTGCACATGAGGCATTTAAATCAAATTGTGCAAAAAAAATTTCGCCATGAAATCGTGGTTTTATCGATAAGTATTGATATCCTCTTCTCGGTTTGCTGTGTATAATGCGTGTGTGGTGTGTTCTGTTCGGCGAACTAGGCCGGGGGGCGTGACTGAGGGCGTATGCCAGACAGCTCGCGCGTCGCAAGCCTACTTCACAAGGGGACGGCGGAACGACTGGCAGCACCAACTCTCAACATTACTGCAAACTGAGTTACGGTAACTTCCACTAGACGTCACAAAAACTAAACTATTTGTACAAAAAAACTAGAATTTTGTGTTTATATATATATGATATCCCGAAAATACCTTCAGAGCTAGAGGAGGCATTTTCAGGGGAAAGGGAGATTACAAGTGTAAACTACAAAAGGTAGGAAAGATGACTGAGGGAGAGGGGAATACATCTTGATGGAAAGTACGGTAAAGGAGTGGAATGGGCTGGGGAAGATGTGGTAGGGTGGTAGGAGCAAAAGAGTTTAAAGAAAAGTTGGGGGAGGGGGATCGATGGATTGATGAGGGATGTGGCGGGAGTTTCCTCGTCATTGGGAGACAGCCCAGTAGCAAGTAGTGATTCAATTTAGTTGACTTCAGTTCAAGAGGGGAACTGCTATTCGCTTGGATACTCGAACATTGCAACACGTGGTTTTATTATAAATAGTAATGTAAATTTACATTCATCCCACTTATTTTCTCTTGCACTATATTAAAAAACTACTTTGGTCATAAATATTTCTTCCAGTAAACTGAAATTAAAGAAAAAAAATTTAGTGGGGGTAAAGCTCAGTTGGCAGCACTGACTCACACCTGAAACGCAGTAACTATACGAGCTCTCTCCCTGTCACTAAATGGTCATGCGATCCGAAATAGTATAAGTATTAACATAATAACGTATATGATGCTTTAGCATATATACTATTTGTTTCAAAACAAAATTTTCTATACACTAAATATTAATACTACACCTATCCGCCATGTTGTTTAAACCTTCACAGTATTCTCGAGAACGTGGTTTTTAAACAAATACATTTGTATATATGCGTTGTGATAGGCTATATTTAATATATAAGATTAGTGAAGTATTTTTTGTCTCTATATGGTAGGCTACAATATAATTGCGAAATAGTAATTTTCTTATGCAGTACAATAACGTTTGAGTAACTTTTTACAGCCCACTTAAAAACTATTTTTGTGTTCAATAACACGAAACAGTAGCGGATCTACAAACATATAGTGGGGGGGGGGGACACTTAGGTATGTATTAATTGAACAGTATGCCCGCCATCTCATACGTGTGGCTGCACATTACTACAAAACATTAAATGTAACATACGCACAAGTACGACTCATTTAATGTGCCTTGATCACCACAACAAAAATTCCAAATACCTACCTCGGACGCGACTGGACAAACAAGGGCAACTTAATTTTTAACACATATTCATTTAAGTTAGGGGTTGTTCATCCCGGTAGCCCCCCTTCCTCCTTAGATCCACAACTCATACGGGAAGGTCACGCAGTTACAATCATCCAATCCAGGATATAAACCCGAGCCAAAGTCTCTTCGCTCAAAACTTGCACTGAATATGTTTACGAACAGGTGACCATACTGGTCAGAGCTCAATATGGAGGTCTTTAGCGCTGGTGAGGGGTGACATGAGGTGAGTATGGAGCAGCGCCGGAATACGGCGGGGGAAACGGGAGATCCCCCAGAACGTCGACCAACGATACCATCCGGCACGATTCCCACACGCGAAAATTCGGGGACAGACCCCGTTGGATATAGAACCCGGATCACCTTGGTGGGAGGCAAATGGCCTGACCATCCGGCAACCGCGGCCCCACTAGGTGTTAATGTGTCTTCCGTCAAATCATACAATTGTATTACCACAGATAACCTACTTGTTAGGAAACGTGGCGTGCGTTTCCGTCAACTGGCTGGTTGTTCTAATGGTACTCCTGACCCCCCCCCCTCCCCGGTCATATATTTCATGACTAGGGACCGGGAAAATGTGCGGATTCACTGCCTTGTAGGTTGGTCTCCAAGAACATCTGTGTATTCAAGCAGACATTATCTGCTCACTGGCTGCTCGATGACACAGTGATATCGGCCTGCATTTAGTTGCTTCTGAACTATTGGCTAAGCCACTTACTGCAAGTGTCAAATAAGTCACGGGCCAATTACGAAAGTGGCACCAACGTAAGGTTGCTGGAATTCTATCTTGGGGCCTAAAGAAAACACGAATTTTTCAGATCTCTATTCATGACTGCTCTTTACTCATGTCTAAGGACCCCTGATTTCTTGCGAAAAATATTTTTACAACACTTTGTTTCATTGCCCTGTGTGCACACCTGCAACTATACTCAGTGGACAATGATTGTATGTTAACTCTCAGCATCTTGGTGTTCTACGTCCTCTAACCACGTGCGTGTGGTGCAGTCATATACTGACGTCTCTGAACAAAACCCCGCTATCAATAACCACGAAGAACAGCTGCAGATATGCACATAAGAAACTGAAACTCAAGTGTTGCAAAAATATTTTCGCGGAAATCAAGTGTCGCTACTCATATCATGTCATTCTCGCTATATCGCTCGGTATTTCGCTATGCGTTAACCGAAATATTTCCTATCCTCTTTCCGAACCAGAAAAAACGCCATAGAATAATTAGTATAACCAAGAACGCAGAAGCGAAACTGCCACACGTAAGACGAACTTTAACAACACGAGACAGTACTTGCCAGCAATATGGTGGAGTCATTCGGCTTTCAACAGCTGCATATGAACGTATCAGAATTATTCCCGCCCAGTAAGTATTCTTTCACAGCGTGTGGGGGTAAAAGGCGTTTTTGAAAATTCACGAGGGTAGGGTAGGTCAGCCAAAATTCCAAGTTTAAGTTGTTCGAAATTTAACTCGAGTGAAATCTACCCGTATTCGAATTTTCACCTTACGACCTCTCGATCTTAACTTATTTAGATATAAGTAACGTGTGAATAATACACTGCGGACGTAACATTTAGCAACATATATTTTATGTAGGTCTATGTAGAAAATACGTAGGCCTAGGTTTTTTTCCCGCCATCTTAAAATCCTCTAAAACACACATACATTCTTTAGGTTCCAGGTGACTGAACATAACCACGTCACGTGACTGAGATAATATATAGTACTTCAGCGGATGAGCTTTGCGAGGGCGCCTAAGGACAGTATATACAGCATCGTGTAGTCAATTACCGACTGGGTAGCTTATCTAATCTACACCGCCGCATCATTTCGTTTCTGTATAGGCCTACCTACCTATTCTACTATTCTGTATAACATTGTGATACATCAGTAATTCAGTTATGTGACCGACGAACACCGCCTTTGCTGGTTTGCGCTTCGACATTACAAAAAAAAAAAAAAAAAAAACAGTAAACGCAGATGTCAAAGAGAATTTCGTTTTTATAGGTGCCGCACTGTTTGATCAACATTTTATAAATCCACATTTTGACTAATGGTACATAAAATTGTACCTTTAGAACCTTGCAATAATTTAAGATAAATATATTATATTTTGCAGTTTTATTTTAAATAATTGTACAGCAGGTCTGCTAAATGTAATATTAGCACATATAGTTATGCGCATCGTCTAGACATAGGTAGGAAAGTGTTTTTATCACAGTATGCTACAGTACATTTTTGCATCAGAAAATTGAATGCTGTTTAATTTTCTGATTTTCAATTTGAAAAAAAAAAAAATTGTTCTGAGGAAAATAAAGTATTACGTGTGCCCTCGGTGCCCCAAACAGACGTCAGAAATCATACGAGTTCTCCAATGTACATGCATTTTAAATAATGAACGAATTAACTTAGCAGGGTATTTGATTACAGCATATATACGAGTATATTGCGTAAGCTAAGCACTAGAGACCTGAAAAATTCGCGTTTTCGCTTGGGAACAAGCTAGAATAATGTAAATGTTAACAAATTCAGATATTTTACCGCAATCAGCTAATGAGCATCTGCTGTCTGCTTGAATATACATATATTCTTGCAGGCTAGCCTACATGTCAGTGAACCCGCGAATTATTCCCGTCTCTACTTATCATGTAAATGTACGTCCACAAAATGTTGTAAGTCAGCAGTTAAGCTATAAAAACTAAATAAATGCAACCTACAGGAAAAGTGTTCTGCCAACTGTAAGAGCAAATATTTAGCCAGAATATTAAGTTTATGATTAAGTATTTATGACACCGAAGTTTTGTACAATTGGGGCGAAAGAGATCACACCAAAGAAACGAGTTCACTCGGCGAAAGATTCGAGTAAGTGGTTGACAAAAATATTATCTAGGCCAGCATTCATTTTTTATTTGTTTTCTACACCATACTGACTTCCGAAATAATTAAATTTTACAACACTTTTTTAATTGTTTATTCATTAATGACATAATTTAACCCAAAAGTTTTGGTCGTTAGTGGCACACAATGCATATTATATACTTTTTTTTAATGTGAGGAAATGTTTTTTTTAATAATATAATATAAATAAATACTTGTAAGTAATTTTTCTCTTTACATTTGTAGGATATTTAAAATAGCCGAAAATGTTATCCACACTATTTAATTTTCATGCAAGAAGGTAATATTTTTTTCACTTTTTCCGCAAGATAAATATGTTCCGCCTGCCTGCCTTGCAAACAGCGTTGCAACGTGCTAGCAGAACTATTTTTACTAAGAAACTTCAAAACATATTTTTAATGTGTGCATTTACGAAAAGAACAAACACTTCAAGCGATTTCGGAGTGGCACTTTCAAAACATCGCGTTGGTTAGAAAGGTCATGTCGGAGTTCCTCAAAATGTCTAAAAAAAATAAAGGCTTTTCCATTCTGTTATAAACTACCCATGGCCTTCGTGCGAAACTACGATAGAAAGGTGTATGGAACTTTGCTTAAAACTTTCCACCAGTAAAAGTATGGGGTCACCACTGAAAGTGTGAGTCAGGCGAATGATGTACGATATCACTGCTCGCCGTTTCAGTCTTGCGGTAAAGGCGATACTGCACCAGATGAGCCGGTCAACATCGCCCTTGGCGCCGTGCCTCGCTCACACACACACACACGGCCAGTAGGCGGGCGTCTGCCTTTTTAAAAAGCAAATCGTTTGCACTGGCGTAACAGCTACGCATATGTACGTATGTTTATTTAATGGCAGCGAGGTAATAGGGGTGGATTTTGCAGCATTGCGTTTATTTCTGCCCTAGTCCGAAACGATACGCCACAGAGAGACAAGGCTAGTAGAGACCAGTCTTGAAAGAGAGATGTAAAATAAGGAGCACGTCTTTTCCTTTCAATTTGACTTTTCTTAAACGTTTATTACAATAAGGTTAAGAAAACCAAGACCGGAAAGGAACTAAATTTTCCTAATTTAAGTTAAGGCAAATGAAGTTAGGTGAAGCGCAGTTACTTTTTTATATTTTAAGAAAAAGTAATTTAGAGAAACAAGTTAGAATATATGTACACACATATACTATATATATACATAAATATAGATACATATAATATACATGTGTGTGTGTTTATTTTGTGTGTGTACGTAAGTTAAGTATTAAATAGAATTACGAAGTTAATATCGCCGCTAGACAAAATGCAGCCAGGTCTGACGAAACTCAATATCCAAGAAAACGCAGGCAGATAAAACTAAGTTATGGTCCTCTTGTGACAACTGCTTTAAGTTGTATGTACCTACAAAGAGCAAAACGCCTTTACGATAAATGTAATCAGTCGAAACTCAGCGAGAAAAAACGAAGTTAAGATAAAACTGAATTGAAAATGTATAGGCCTGCCATTAAAAGCAGGAGCAAAAAAATCTGTATAACGGGCTGATACCTATGGCCCTACTAGACGTCGCGAAAAGAACAGTCCCTGGCCTGCCTGTTAAAGTAAATCACCGCCATTTTGAGTCATTTAATATTTTGTCAAAAGTCTTATACCAAATTATTTTACAGTAGGCTATAAAAGGGAGCAGAAAATCATGCGTGTGACGCACTGAACATATCTGTCGAATCGTTTCGTTAATTTTGCTTGTGTGACTGCCGAAATTAATATTAAAAAAAAAAAACCGATACGTTCATCGCACTGGCTAAGTTATGACAAGGTTCATATACCGTTCTATTTCAACTACCGACCAAGTCATATTGTACGTCCTATTATACGAACATATGCTAAAGTTTATTGCAAAAAAAAGGTGAAATAAACAAAATTAAGATGGCGATGGATATTTACTACAAACGAAGCAATGACACCCGTTCGTGCTTGCAAAATTTAGTTTTTAGTAACCAAGAAATAAAACATAGGCCTATTTCCCAAATGTTGTATAATCTAAATACGCTTTTGTTACGCATACAAATAGAGTAGTAGACACCTCACCATGCGTCTGTACTAGCATCAGAACAATCTCTTTGCTTACAACAGCTCTGGTTCTGTTAGGTTAGTTCCTAACGTCACTGTGCTATAGGCCGTTCACGATAAAATGAGCACTGCATAAAGTTTTCTTTCGGTCGTTTTGCAGTTATCTTTACATTGTTTTATATGAAAACTTCCATGTAACTAAAAACCAGTGTAAACGTTTCAATACTCTCAAAAGTTAACATATATTGGCCCAATAAAACATATTTTTAATTAATTACAAGTTCTGCTGAGTGCTCAGTTTATAGTGAAGAACCTATAGCTACAACCACGATTTTATGTCGAAAAGATTTTTGCAACATTTGGCTGCAATGCGTTATGTGCACATGTGCAGCTCTGCTACATCGTCTGTGATTGGATGATTCTACGCTCACGTGCCTTGGCAAATGACAGACGTACGGAAAAGAGTTTGCCATTGGCACCACAAGATCACCCTTATGGGGAAATAGAGGATTCCCCTTCAAGAAGAGAACTTATCAATCACAAAGAGGAGTTGCTATACGGTGAATAAAGGAATCAGAGGAAAGGGCAATAAAACACTCCCTCGAGGGAAGGTTGCCGAACTACTCTAAGAGAAGAACACTATAGAACGTAATCAAAGAGATGTTGCAATCTAGGGGTGATAGGAGAGGATGTCCGATCAGTATCAAGGGTAGTAGCTATATCACATTCAAAGGGAGGTTGTAAATTCCCACCAAAGAAGAGGGATCTAGATAAAGTCCAAAAAGAGGTTTCCAGGTACCTCCCAAGTGAAGGTTTGCTGATTTACTATCAAGGGGAAAGCTCAAGATCACTCTTAAAGAGAGGTTGCTAGAACACTCACAAGGGTGGGAGCCAAACCACACACAAGGGATGTCAGCCAAATTATTTTAGGGAGGAGAGTTATATATCACTCTCAAAGGAAGACACACAGTTACAGCCAAATAAACGTTCTCAAAAATTATAAGGGATGAAGGTTTAACGCGCCGCTTGGTCGCAACCGCAGTAACAAAGTTAATACCACAAAGTACTACTCAATTGTCATAAATCCCAGATGTAACCGTAAATATGTCTTGCGACCATTCCTTCTTCTAGCCCTCATGTAAGGATGACGATGAAACAACTTTCATCAAGCATTTATCTGTGCAAAAGATTTTATACAGAAAAACAGAAATTTATATAATTTGTCTTTGTAGAGACGAGCAGGTACATGGCTAGTGTCTGGGCCTTCTCGCCCCCCACACACGCTCTAGTTACCCCCCTCTCCCTAGCTGCCGGAGGAGAGAGGAGGAAAGTAAGTTTGTAGTATTTTTAAGATGAAAGTGTTAAATAGTAAAATAATTTGAATATAAGGAATTTTAGATGTTAAGAAAAATATTTAGGGCAATTGTCTGAGTATAGCCCCAAGAAATTAAGTAACTGCAATAAATACGACAATTGCAGGAACTTACTGTCTTCGAATTGCGAGGCCATCTTTTGGAAGCTGGTTCCTGATTGGTCCAATTGAACCAAAACCTGCAGGGCAAGTGGCGGAGATGTAGGCGCCAAACGGAGCAAAGCTAGAGTTTATTAACGGTTTTAGAACAGACGTCGTACGGAGGGCCGGAATGCCACAATTGGACGTCGATTTAGACGTCAGGACGTCTTTGACAGACGTCGTAGGGTCGAGCAAGACGGCGTACTGGGGTGCTGCGGCCGGACGTCGTCGGGACGTCTTTTAGCAGAGATATCGTCAAGCCGCGAAGTACGGCAGGCCGAGGTGATACAGTCGTTTACCTCTAGTTTAAGGGTCGGGATGCCTACGAGTGTTATTACAAGTATTGCAAAACGTCGTAAGTTAGGTTGGTAGATAGCTGATGACGCCTTCGCCTATTTAAACTTCCGTCATCCAAATATAAATATTGCTGAGCCTAGCGGGAGTAAAATCATTAAGAGTTATACCGACAAAGCTAGTGGAATAACGGTCCACCGGAAGAGGACAGTAACGACGTGTTAGCCAGGAAAACAGAACTTACCGTCTTATTGTTATTGCTCCATGCAAACACCAGAACTTTAATCATATTATTTTAAAAATAGCGCGTCGCAAACATAGAAAAGAGAAGGTAGGTCGCAAAGGTAAGGTACGGTATAGGCAGTTCGCAAAAAAGTGAGCACTCGAAAAAGCCCTGTTTAAGATCTATTTCCAGCCAATTCGTATCTTTCCGCGTGTAACGGCTAACGACGGGAATAGTCTAACCTCCTGGGACACGTCACTTTATGTTTTCGCATGTAAGATAAATTTTTCAGTCGATAGGTACCTACATAGTTTGATAAAAAAGAGAAGTTTATTAATTATATAAAATACAATTATATCGCTGTCGGTTGAATTTGTTTCAGTATTGTTGTATTTAAATACGAATAAACACGGAACTATGTTGTGTTATTTCGTTGCCAACCATACAGGCAGTAAGGTGACTATCGGTAATGTTGAATTATATGTAGTAACAGCTAGTGATATTTTTCAAAGGTTAAATAATCAGTGTTCACTTTGTTCCGAACTGCCTATAAGTGGGCTTTGCGTCTCGTCGACAGCGAGTTAATTAGAGACGGTGACAAATATCTTGGTACACAAACAGGAGATGGGAGAGGAGTCGGCCACGGACTTTGTTAAAGAACCATCCCAGCATTCGCCTGGAATGATTTCGGGAAACCATGGAAACGCCGGAGCCGGGGATTGAACCCGGGTCCTCCCGAATGCGAGTCCAGCGTGTTATAATTGCACCACCTCGCTCGGCAACTAAGGGACGAAGGTTCCAGATCATTATCGAAGATACGTTCTCAGATTACTATCAAGAGAAGAAATCAAAATTATTCTCACATGGAGAGTGCCAGATCACTATCAATAAAAGTTTTCTAGACCACACTCAACAGGAGGCTGCTAGGTTAATCTCTAAGAAAATATCGAAAATTCTGAGAGAAGGTTCCTATATAGATCTTAATGGGAAGTTAACGGTTCACTCTCAACTGGATGTTGCCAGATCACTCTAAAGAATGGGTGCCAGATCATACTCAAGGAGTGGTTGTCACATTACTCTCGTGGGAGGGGACTCGAGACCACAATCAAAGGGATTTCGCCAATTATTATCAAGGGGAAATATCTAAATATTTCCTAAAACGAGAGTGTCAAATCACTGTCAAGGGTAGAAGTCTGCTCACCCTCAAGGGAGGTTGCCAAATCACACTAAAAAAGGGGGGGTCTACATCACTATCAAAGGGAAGGTACTAGATCACTCTCAATGAAAAGGTTCTAGATCACTCTCAATGGGAAGGTTCTAGATCACTCATAAAATGAGGTTGCAAGATTACTGTCGTCGCCTACCTCCGCGTTAGAGGCTCAGAAGTAACGAAGCAATAAGGGCGTTCTTAAAGCGTGCATCAAATGTCGCATCACCACAACGAGCCAAGCGGCGAACTAGCGGCAAGATTCCCGCTGCCCGTTTTTTACTACGGGACTTTCAGAGATGACCATATAATTTTATTTGTGGAAAGTCTGTAGCCAAATTCAGTCACGTTTCTGAGAATTATATACATCCGGTCAGTACATTTTGAAGCACGGCAGTCTAAATATGTCGTTTTAAGCTATGTTGGGTGGCTTATAAACAGTATTTTTAAACAAGCGTAGTGTCTTAACAATGTGTTTTCTCTTTATACATTGGCAGAATGGGCACGCGTGGAATAGTTTCATATTAAAAACGTAATTACGAACTCAATGCACCACATCTGAAACGCGCGGTAGCAGTCACCCTAAATGAAATGTTTCCAACTCACTCTAAAAGGGAAGTTTCCAGATCTCTCTCCAGGGTGGGTGCTAGAATGCACCTAAGAAAACGTCTGTAGATATTATTTTTAAAATGATGTTGCCAAATAATTCTTAAGAGTGGGCTGCACGAGATCACACATTTTGTTAAGAAGGTTTCCAGATTACTCTGGCGGATGAAAATTCACTCTCAATGAGGAATTCTCTAAATCACTATCAAACGTATATTGAAATATTTTTCTCAAGGGAAGTTGTCTAGATCACTCTCACTCGGAGTTCTGCAGACCACTCTCATGGTTGGGTGCCATACAGTACTCGAGGGAGGTTAGCATAGATCACTCTCAAGGAGAGGGCTCTTTTTTAAAGGGAGACACGTGATAACACTTAAAGGGTTTGTGAAATATATGACTGGTTCATCTCACATTTATCGTCGATAGTGCTAGTTAAACAAATAAACATTTACATCATATCTTGAAACTACTCTACACTGGTTAGTGAAAACTGGGTTATCGGACGGCAACGGTCGCTGTTTATATGGCAATTAGCATTCCAAGGTTAGCTTCTTAGCTGCACTACAGTCAGGACACTTGAGTACAACTCTGTAGTTGAAGAGATTTTCATAGAAGGAAAATGTGCTACCAAAGCACTAAAAAATAGTCAGGCGACTGTATCTAACCGGGGAAGAAAAATGTCTGTCTTCTTAGTTTTATCAGTTTGTATTGAAATGACTACATGGTTCGCCACCCATTAGCTGCATCGCCGAAACACATGAAATTTGACGGGCAATCGGGATCCTTGAGGGTGTTCACACGGCAAAAATCCATAATTTTATATTTGCACAGCATAGTGATCGCTTTATAGACGTTACTTGTGATTCCCTTTTCACTTGTAAAAATACCTTATCTCTCGTAATGTTTTCCCATAGCAGCATGTCAAAGTCAGAATTCGCAAGTTAAAGGAACACAGTAATAACAAAAACCAAGTTTCTTACTACAATGAAATAATTTACACTGAAATAAGATATTAAGGGCAACATGTTAAAATATTAAAAAACACAAAAGTCCTTAGTGTTTTTTTAAAATTGTCATTAATAAAGTAAATTGTCATCATGTTAAAATATTTTTTAAAAAGTACAAAGTAATATCATTGTGTTTTTAAATATTTTAACATATTGCCCATAATATCTCAATTCAGTGTAAATTATTTCATTCGGATAAGGCACTTGGGTTTTGTTATTACCATGTTTCCGTAACTGGCACATTTTGACTTTGTCATGTCACTATGAGAGGTAAAAAATGTTTACAAGTGGAAAATGCAGTCACAAGTAACGTCTATAAAGTGATCACTATGCCGTGCAAATATAAAGTTAAGAATTTTTGCCACGGGAACGCCCTTAAGGTGGATCATCGGTCGCGATATTGGATCAATACAAATATTTTTTTCTAAAATTTTTGTATATTTGGCACGATTGTATGCAGAATATCAAATGGTGAACAGTTTATAATTGTAAAATAGTAGTCTAATTGATTTAGCTAGTAAGATTGTAAAATTATAATCCCACAAACTCCACGAAAAAATAAAGGAAATTTAACATTTTCGGTAAGAGATTTTCTACGCCTTATCATTAGTGTCACATATGTTCGCGAAAATATTTTTGCACCACTTTGGTTCAATGCCTCGTGTGCACATCTGCAGCTGTGCTTCATGGTTATTGGCAGGGTGTATGTGCGTAGATACGTCGCTTATATGACTGAGCCAATCAGAACAACATTACAGCAACCCACACGCCTGTGTTATCGAATGGTAAAACACCAGCACGCTGTGAGTTATGGACGTTCAATCGTTGACAACAAGCATAGCTGCAGGTGTGCATTAAGGTCTCGCTCTTTAGTTTTGCAATAGTTTAGAAAATATTTTTTAACGGAAATTAATACATATATAAAAAATTCATTCTTACAATTTCAACACTTTCATCGTTCGTACCTGAATTTTTCTGTTGCAATACACCACACGGATTTTTAAATTTTTGCCCCTAAAATATCACATATTGTGTGGTCAAAATAAACTAAAGAGAAGAAAAATATTGTTTTGCTAGCGAACGGTACGTTATTAAAGAAAAACGCTCTGGCAAAATTGTGTATCGCATGACTGTAAACAGTCCCAATTTTTTTCAAAGCATTTAGTAAAACATATTCGAGTTATTTGCAATTGATTGGTAAAATCAGATCCATGGTCAAATATACACAAATGATCATGAAATAAAACATTCCAACGAGACACCGGCTTGAAGAACTCACCGCTAGGAGGACGTGCGGCGCTACCAGTAGCATGCGCAAGGCCAGACCAAGCACGGACGAAGTCTCCATCATAACTGCGAGGTACAACAGCGTGTGTGCGGCTCTGCGGGCCACACGAGACTGACATGACAAGACTGGCGCAGTCGCCAAGCTCCAGCAGCCCGCCCACCGAGATACCACGCTGAGCACGCTGGGTAATGAGCGGCACGGGGGATTAACTGTTAGTAGGAGCGGGGAAGGGGGTGGGGGGAAGCGCGCGCTCTTTCACCGCGCTGCGCCGCACGCCCGCTCGCCACGGCCAGTCGTGGACACCATTAGTGTGACGTCACACGATGATGCTGGTTCCAAACAATCCCTCTGGGCCTATGCTAAACAATTAAATAATGTTTTGCCCTTGTTCGTAAAAATCAAATATTATAGAAAATGAGTGAAATCTATCGTTTTCAGATTTAGTTTATATCAAAGAAGTTATGTACAAAGTCTAACAGATAATTTTACAGCGTACTCGGAGTTATGTGTGTGTAAATAGTGGTGAGGTTACTTAACCTAAAGGTAAACATGAATGTTGTTCTCGTTTGAATAGTAGAACTTACTTGCAGTTCAATGAAGTGCGGTACAAAAAGAATAAATAGAGCATTTGATAACTAATCGAAACTACATTTATGTTATTCGTGGTCATTCTTTAAATAAATACATCACTATGTTTTGTCATTTGTATGCTGTGTTACGATTTCCTCCAAAAGTTATTTTTTTTTTGCGCATTGGGTGCCTTTCCCAGGAAATTCGCGAAGAAATCTTAAAACAATAATAATATGGGAACTGGTCCAAATTCGTAGAAGCTCAATTTCTTATATTGGCTTGTGATGATTGACATAATTTGTCAATATTTGTCAAGTTTTAAGTTACCCCACAAGGTGTGCAGAATACTAAGTTAAGTTCGAACATGTCAGCACTACATAACAAGTGCAGAAAGACAGTAATAAAAGGTACATGTTCGAACTTAGTAAATTGTAGGGGTAGGATTATTAAAAATGTGAGGCAAAGACATTAAAAATAATCATGGAGCAGAAGTACAGAAAATTGTAGGGCAGCACAATTAAGAATGTGTAGCAGAGACAAAATTAATAAATAAATGCTCACAACTGTGCTGCCGCATGGTGGTGAGATCACACATTCCCACCTCTAGAAAACCCTCTTCAAAACATCTCTAACCCTACACCCCCCCCCTTACTTTCGCTAAGTCATCCCGCAAAACGTTCCACTCCCTCGATGACCTCACAAGCATTGACTGCCTAACCCGTTCCATTCTTCTCCACACCCTCTCAATCTTCTGGCTGCTGTTTCTTCTCCCTCTATACCCTCCCTTAGGCGACAATGTAATCCTCCCCATCCTCTCTCTCCATTCACCATTCTTTACATCCTGACCTGTCTTTCAACTCTCCTTCTGTCCCTTCAATGCACCCCATCCCATTTCATTCATCATTACAGATGGCCTATAATTACCTTCCTCCTGTCCATCCTGCCCTTATTTTCGCTATCTACCCTTCACCCATCTTGCCACCCTTATCTGCACCTTTTCCATTTCTTGCACTTCAACTTCCATGTACGGGTCCCACACTGCAGCGGCATACTCCAACATTGGCTGTATCATTGTGCAGTATGCCTATTCCTTCACCTCAGAGCTAGCCTCAATTCAGTACCCTTCCCAGCAAACCTAAAGCTCTTCTCCCCTTCGTAACCACCCTCTCCACCCGTTTTGTCCACCTAAGGACACTTTGCAGCACAACCCCTTGTCTTCTATCTCTTGCCCATCCCATCTGTAAATGACTCTGCTTATCACTCTCTTCCTAGTAAACCTGACTAACTTAGTCGTGCAAACATTGATCTTGATCTTGTTTTCCACAGTCCAAAAACACATCCTGTCAACGTCTGTCTGTAAGCTGACCCCACTGCCCACCACTGAGTATAAAACACAGTAATCTGCAAACAATATTATTTTGCCACTAATCCCAATACCCATACTATTTGCCATAATTGTGAACAATACCGGACCGGGCACACTTCCCTGTGGCACTCCTGATGTCACCTCGCTGTCTATTACACCCCTCCTTTCACCCTTTGCCACCGTCATTGGAGGAAGTCCCCAATCCATTTCCACTTCATTTTGTCTTTTTGTTTCAATATTCTAGTTCTCATTTGCTTCAAACACTGAAAAGTACTGAGCCTGCAGCGTATCAGCTTTCTCTCTGTCATTTGTCGTAGTTTTTCTATTCATACTTGTCAATGTTGGGATCCCTTCTCCAACCCCCTTACCTTCTTCAGACATTAAAAATAATCGTGAGGTAGAGGTACCCAGAAAAGTTTAGCGTATAGGCCTAAGCACAGAATTGTACAGTAGGGGCAGAGGAAATGTGAGGAAGAAATATTAAAAATTGTGGGGCAGAGGTAAACAAAATTGTAGGGTATTTGCACTGGCTATGTTAAGCAAGGATATAAAATAGCATGAAGCAGATGTACAGAACATTTTAGGGTAGGATACTGTTGTTGGATAGGGGTATAGAAAACTGTAAGGTAGGGTACAGTTGGAGAGATGCACAGTAGGGTAGGACATTAAAAAATGCTGGAGCAGGGTCATGGCAGATGCACAGAAACTTTTAGGATAATCACAAACATTGTAGGATAGTTGCATTTAAAAAAATGTGTGGCAGTGACACAAAAAATCATGGGACAGTGTTAGGTAAACTCAAAAATTGTGGGGCAGGGGCATAAAAAATCATGTAGCACTGAAGGTGAAATTAGACATTTTAGGACAGAAGCACTATTTGCAGGGCAGATACACTAAATGTTGTAGGACAGTCTCTGAAATAGTAGGGCAGAGGGACTTGAATTTTTGGGGCAGAGGCACTGAAAATTGAGGTGCAAGAGGCACTAAAAATTGTAAGGCAAGGACACTAAAAATCATCGGACCTGGGGCAATAAACACAATAGGCCAGAAATAGATTATATTGCCCCTTTTTTTTAGCACACATTTGAGCCTAGCTAGCAAACCCACAAGACTGAGGCATTATATTAAATAAATAAGCTACCCCTAATGTTCGTAAGAAGCAGCACTTGTACAGGCATATATTTTAATAGCCTCTGCCTAACTTCGCCTAGTGTGGAAATAAATTAGTTTGAACATCCCTACAAATATGCGTGAATACAGTTTTAATATTATTTATACACATTATAACGTCCTAAGTTGTAACAATCTCTGCCCTTACAGTATTATTTCCTAAGGATGCATGCTATACAAGTCGCAAGGCCCAGCACAAATGTATTTTCCCGCTACGTGTATTAAATTCTTTCGTCTCCGACGATATCAGTTTACGTGAGACGTCCGGCCGCACTCGCGTTTGACATTTTTTAGGCCTAAACGAAAGTATTTATATTTTTTAACGTAATTACAAAAATACGTCGGGATGCCAAATGGAGTTTTCAATGTCAAACTTTCAAAACAAACATTTGTTTGGAACCAGTGCTCTCGTGTGACGTCACAACTAATGGTGTCTATTGGAACACTGTACGAAGGCGCTTGTGAAAACATAGTAGGTATAATCCTACTGGGTAGTATTGGTCACACGACCGGATCTACTCAGTCGTTGGTTGTTTAACAAGCGGACATAAATCCAATGAGTAGTATCTTGGCGGCTTTAAAGAAAGGAGGGGGAGACAAAATTTACAGAAACGATAATTTTCGTCGCCGATCTGGCAGATATGTGTTATTAGGCCAGGTTACAACAATGCAGAATGTCCTTTTGTACTGGTACAATACACGTATATAGCATATTGCGCACGTACTAATAATGTATAATGTACGAAAATGCTACAGAAAACCCCCAATAATTTACATAGTACTATATTGCAAAGTGAAAAAAGTTCTCTCGCACATAACCGCTGATTTTCGCATTAATCGAGAGTTTATTAATTATTAACTATATCGTTCATATCATACCTGAATTACGTTATCTGGTGAAATTTTTGCTTCATCAACTACTCCAGTCTTCTCGACAAAAATACTATAGTCGAACATCGTATTTTTCGTCAAAATGCGCTCAAACTGCCTTGCAACGTATTTTATTTTACGTACACATGCGGGAGTCTGTTTGTTTACTTTTTACTCGCTCTTTCCTGTGTATCGTCTGCTGGTGGCTATCTACCCTATACTCCCGAGCAGGGTACATCTGAGTGGATCCGGCAGCGAGGTCCAGTTGAATATCTGTATATCTTGAAGGCCGTTACACTTTTCTCGCATGACGTGCTTACCCGATTTTAGAGTAATGTCTACTCTATCGAGTAGATCCATGTGGTTTTCATAAGCACCTCAAGAATGTCGGCAACGCCGGTTTGCGATAAAGTGAGCACTTCTGAAGCCCTTGTCAGTTAAGAGGAGTCTACGCCGATTTCAAATTTCCACGTTTGATGCGTACGAACAGTAGAGCGATAAGAGCCAGAGTATTACACTCAACGAGAAGCATATCGCCTCTACTCACAACGAGACAGACTTGTGTGCAAGTTTTTGCAATAGTCTATTTTCCTATGGGACTTCAAGCGGGGGCCCTGAAATTTTATTTTTAAATAGCATGGCGTATAGACCAATGCATGTCTTTCGCTTTGCGCTTTACGAATTCAGGATGTGCTTTCGGAGTTACAACAGTCATTATTTTATTTATTTGTTTACTTATTTATTTTTCTTTAACGTTTCTATTTGAGAGGCCCGAAAATAATGTTTTCTAACGAGCGTGCTGAATATTTAAAATTATATAAGCATAGTTTCAAGTGTGTGTTATTTTCATAGATAAACATAATATGAATAAGTTAAGCGGTTTGGCGTAAGAAAGAATACGCGTGACACGCTGCAACGCCGTCCACACGCCAGTCGAGGGCTTCTGTTAATATGTAGGTTCTTGTCACATTTTGTATGAACAAAGCAATCTAAGCAGCAATCAAAGTGTACAGATTGTACTGCACACAAAAGTTAACGTCTAAGATCAGATTAAATAATAGTTTTCAATTATATTATTATGGTCCTCGCGAGTACTCACGTTATGGCGAAGCATCTATAGTAGGGCTTGCGGGGATTGATGAACGCTAGGTATTTTATTTTTAAAGTCCTGATACCTTGCACATTTAATTTACTAACTCATAATTTGCATAATGTGTATTTCAAATTTTAATAATTTAATTACTTGAATTAAGCTTCTTAAAATATTTATTTATGGCAATTAAGGTACCTGAAAATAGAACTTTAGCAGGGCTTTTATGAGTGCTCACTTTATCCCGAACCATTTATACACAAACACACGCACACTTACTGCAGCTATCTTGGCTAGTTTTCCTTGTTTGTATATTTGTCTAACTTGGTTTCCTGGACCAACGTAATGGCGTATTTTCACTACTTTAGTGAAAATCAGTACCTATATTAGAACGAATTCGCAACACATATTTCTCAAAACCTTAAAATATATTAAAAAAAAAAAAAAGCTAACGGTAAGAAATTCTAAAACACATATAACACTTATAAGAAATAAGTTTTTTTTTTAAACTAAGGTATAAGGAATAAATTTAAATATTGTCGAATGACACGTTTTAAAAATTGATTGTTAACAGCAGGCACAAATTTGGTTTCCATGCAATAACAATATTATTTTCTTGGTACTAATACATATTCTTCCATGTTAACTGTTGCTGTTGCTATACATACTATACACATACAGTTGAGTTGTGGAGAGCAAGAAATCTTGACATTCGCCAGATATGAAGAGTCTGCATACAAGTACCAACACAACCTTAACCTAATAGCAAACAGTATGGTAAGTACAAGTAATTAAATTAAGTACATAGGTAGAAATTTGAAACTCGCAAAATGTTCCGGGCAGGGTCCAAGCAGGTAAAAATGCCTTCGCAGTGATGTAGATGAAACTGAAAGTGCAAATAAAAATGTTATAAAAAGACCCAGGCTGTACAACCTAATATGGGCGAGCAATGCATGCACGGTAAAAAAAAAAAAAGGAACAAAGAAACATTTCAAAGGACCCAGATTGTGCAACCTAATATGGACGAGCAATGCATGCACAGTAAAAAAAAGGAACAAAGAAACATTTCAAAGGACCCAGTTGTGCAATCTTATATGGACGAGCAATGCTCGCACATTAAAAAAAAGGAACAAAGAAACATTTCAAAGGACCCAGGTTGTGCAACCTAATATGGATGAGCTATGAATGCACAAAAAAATTAAAAAGAAACCAAAATAACCATTCCAAAGGACCCAGGTTGTACAACTTTATATGGGCGAGCAATGCATGCACAGTAAAAAAAAGGAACAAAGAAACATTTCAAAGGACCCAGGTTGTGCAACCTAATATGGGCGAGCAATGCATGCACAGTAAAAAAAAAGGAACAAAGAAACATTTCAAAGGACCCAGTTGTGCAAACTTTATGGGCGAGCTGTAAATGCACAAAAAAATTAAAAAGGAACAATAATAACCATTCCAAAGGACCCAGGTTGTACAACCTAATAAGGGCGAGCTATACATGTACAAAAAATAAAAAAATAAACATTTCAAAGGACTCAGATTGTGCAACATAATATGGGCGAGCAATGCACGCACAAAAAAAAAAAAAAAAAAAAAAGGACAAATTTCAAAGGACCCAGTTTGTACAACCTAATATGGGCGAGAAATGCATGCGCAGTAACCTAGCTTGGAACTGAAAGGAACATTTTGCAAACTTTAGTTTTTGCAGTATTGTAAGGGACCTTTGTATTATTTATGTTGGTATTACTGGGTTAGATAGAGTCTTCAGACCAAGCCAGTATGTGGTCATGTATACAGGAGAGAACCCACCCCACTGTGCTGCTGGAGAGGCAGTAGTGGAACCATTTTTAATGCGGCCTAAGACGGTCCCAAGCCCGTTTATGAAACGCAGAGGGAAGGTGGTGACCCGTGACTAAAGCAAACTTCCGACAGTTATGCCATTACTTTGCCTCAAGCTCTTTATAGCTGTCGTAATATGTTCTTGAAGAGCCTCTCTAGGTATGTTATTGATATATTTCACTGTTTCATGTTTCTATACTATTCATTTAAATCGGGAAATTTTAGAATGATTAAATGAAAATGATGATTTCTACCAATAAAACTGCAACTTATAACAGTATTCTCCAAGTTCTGAAGTAACTTACTTGTTCTTACACAAAAATTAAAACCGTCTTAGCATATTTTCATTAATAACTGGCTAGCGTAATAACTTTTCTGTACTGTAAATGTAATTAATATCGAAAGTTCCTAATTTTGTAATGTATACTGATACGCACAACAGTTTTGTTAAAAACTTCCAGAAGATTGGAAGCACTGTGTCTTAGTGTTCTTCTTTTTATTTATTTTAAAAATTTCGTGTGGTTCTTAGATGTAAGTGCACTCAGTTTTGCAAAGTTTGCGTGATTTTCTCTTAGCAGCACCTAGCAAATTAAAAACTAACTCAAGCGGAACCTCACCAAATGACTTTATGGGCAAGCGCGAGATGTGTGAGATGCATTCTCTACCTTCGAATGTTTCATATTAGTATTATTAAATATTCTGTTGTAATTATTTTCACAGCTGTTTGCTAATAATTTTATCCAGTGAGTTGTATATTAGAGCCACAAGAACGTACCTGACATGTAGTCCCGTTAATAAGTTAATAATTTAAATAAAGTGTTAAATATATTTTCATTCCTAGTCTAATGTAATATTATGACTCCTACACAATTCGATTATATAATTATTTTACATTTACTTACATAACATTTAATTTCTCATGTCAAAATACGGTACAGAATATAACGTATATATTGTCTCTGATAACGTACAATCATGTTCATTAGGGGTAGATCTATGCCCGAAAAACAAACAGTTCATCACAGAAAATGAACATGAACTAAATAAATACAATTTATTTATCTTCCAAGGCTTTGATGAGACAATACAGCAGAATATTATGTTGTCGACTAGCTGCGACGCTCATTTTACTCTCTAACAAATGTTACTAACGTGGCTGCTTTAACTTGATCCCGGAAAGGTTAATTCTGTTATAGGTTAGAAAACTCAGTGTTATTTATGTGACTAGGGAAAAATTCTGCCGCTAGTTGCGCTGCTATCAGCAACGAGTTGCTGAGGTCAGTGCAGATTGTTCTGGATAAAATGAGCACTTTTGAAATACTAGTTACTGTCTTTCTTTCAGTTAAATTATATTTTCCGGCCACTTTTTAATAGAGACGAAAATGTGTACGCAGCAATCATGTACAGTGGTCAACAGTTAACATCTGAGGTCACAATAAATAATTTATTTTAACTGTTATTTTAGACATGATTGTCTTTAAAAGTGCTCACGTTATCGCAAACCACCTATACTGAGGATTCACGAATTAACCTTACCTAGGCTAAGGTTAATTCTACAACAGGTTAGATAGAAAATGTGCTTTCTTATGGGAGAGTTTCGCACAGGGGAAAATCTGCCGCAAGTTTCGCTGCTATCGATAAGGGACCAGAAGAAATACGAAACCGTTGTAAAATTAGGAACTTTAATTAGACTTGGAAATTATAGAAGTCATTTGGTTTTATTTAAAAGTCAAAAGAAACCAATTTCGCGTGTTAAATTATCAACTTAATATAACTTAAAATTCTGATGAGCACTGTGATTTGTCAGTTTACACCCATTACCGATACTAGCGCTCAAACGGCAGAATTTTCCCCTTGCTGAACTCGTCCATAAGAAGTTCGTTTGTATCTCTAACCTGTTGTAGAATTAACCTTAATCCAGGGTATGACGGAGATGTTCAGTTAGCAAACCAATTATTTCAAATAGCTGGTGTTTATGCTTGTTTATTGAGTGAACTTTTACTTTTCCAGGAGTGTTCGACAGAAGCTTTAAATGTTATTCTATTATCCCCAATACAGTATATCTACTAGTCAGGGGCGTCATTTGGGGGTTCAGGAGGGGGCAAATGCCCCCCTGGATTTAGAATTTTAAGTGTATAAAAAATATTTTTTTTTTTTTTTGTATTTTGTTATTTAAATAATGCTAACTTAAGCACATAAAACTGAAGTTTTATTATTAAAGTTTCTAATTTATTTATAAATGCTTAGTTAATAAAAAAGATGCAACAGCGTCACTGTCACCAAAAAATCTGGCCCCCCCTCCCTCAAGAAAAAACTGAAATGTCGCCCCTGCTACTAGTGTATGACAATTTAAAATATAACTATTTGCTCGAGTATTCGTTCGCCTTGTCGAGAGGCGTCCAGGCAAAACTTGTGACACACCTGCGTCGCGGGACTGCAGCTTGACACGTAATAGGGGCGGCGAGTTATCTTCCATAATTGCATCTTGGTTTCGAATGTAGAGTCAAAGAACAACAGTTTGATGGTACTGTTGTCCTGAAATCAGTCGTGGCATCACAGATCTCTGCTGTTCTGGGTGAGCCGGTATTTATAAACCCAAGTGATGCAAACTTTTTCTTCATTTTTTGGAGAAATTTTTTTGTATGCTTGACGGTTAACTTTTCGTCGCATGTGTGCTTGATAAAGTGTGAGCGTGTTTGTGTGTGCAATTGAATAACTGGATGTGTGGTGTACGTACATGAATGCATGTACGTATTAGGGTTGTCTATATAAAATATTAATTGGATACAGCCATGGTTTGTGAGCGGTGGAATGTATGTACATTGTTTTCCTGTGCGTTGGTAACGGTACAGTATTTATATACTGGTTGCATTTACATTCAAGTAAGTACAATTATTATTCCTATTTTTTAAGAGTAACATGCTTTTATTTTTAGTTGAAAATAGTGAGATCGAACAGAACTTTTAATAAGTGTTAGAAACTGCAGTGAAATTTTTTATACATTGATACTGTTAGAGATTTATTTCTTTTCGCTATTAACCACGGTTGTTACGAAGCATTCGGCTATTGTACAATGATTATAGCAGAATAACACATTGGGGGTCTTTGTTTTTATGCTCTCATAAAGTTTACATTTAACTTCAGCATTATTAATATTAATAAAATATATTGTCTGAAGGGGTGCCAAATTTCTGTGACAAATTAAGCCAAAAGATTGAACGAACCATGTCTCTTGAAAAGTTTCCGTATGTTAACTTATTTTTGGAAAGTGTTTTTACATTTATTTCTATATTTTTGTTATATTTTTAGTGTATTAAATACATTGTATGGAAGTTATAATGTTTGTATTTTACTTTTCGCCCTCTCAATTTGTATTGTATTGTTTACTTATTTCAGGGAGTAGAATAAGCATACATGCTAACTTCAGAAGAAGACTAATCTTGTTCTCCTCATAGCAGCAAATACAATCATTTTTCAGTTGGCCAACTGTTGGCAGAAACGGCCAACGTTCTCTAGTATGATCGTCTACTTTTGTTGGAATGGTTGTTAATTAGGCCGTATTAGTAAATATGTTTGTAGTTATACTGAAATAATTTTAATGTGGGCCACTTAGTTTAAAAAGACTGGCATAATTTCAGTATACGGTCCACAAGCAGACTTAGCAAACTAACCCACAAGCATCTGAGTGTAATAAGAGTGCTTGCGGTACACTTGTAGTTAATGTGCGGGGTGATTTCATTACGCATAATATATGCCACATGTGGCCACGGGTGCATTCCGAATCTATGGGCTGCTTATCACGATCAGATTTGCGCAAATGCACTAGTTGATGTTTGCTACTTGGGCCGTTGCATACGTACTAGACAAATTGTGTCATATGTCAGTGAGATAGCAACCAAACCGTTTATTTAAAAAATGTTGCACTTACAGAGTTGATAATCACTTTCTGGACTAGTTTAGATGGTGTGGATACAGCCAACATTTTTGTATCTGAAGACTTTATACGAGAGAAGAATTTGTCGGATGAGTGGGGACACATCATCCACACGCGCATGTCATTTAGAAGACAATATTGACACGCTTTCCCTCAGCCCTCTGCACATTCAAACAGTCGTCATGCTCTAACAGTAGCTGCCAGAAATGTGAGGCCGTCTCTGTGTCAATCTTACTTACGTAGATAGCGAACTAGAGATTTTGATTGAATATCGAGTGGGCGAACATTGTAAAAAAGCTCTACTTCGAAAGATTCCATTCGTGTTCGACGGCTAATATTTTCTTATGCCTGTGCCCGATTCCCTATTAACTCCAGTGTCCATGATTTTAAATTACGGTACTATACAGAAAAAGCCCAATTTTTCAAGTCAGTACTCTTAACCGTATCTCAGTTGATGGCATATAATGCACGTTATCGGCCAAGTTCTTTTGAGGATAAGTAGCCATCCTAAACGACATGAACTGACAACTCCATTGTACGTAGACACCTATACACAGTAAAAAAATTGTACTTTTACAAAATGGTTTTTTGGAAACCAGTTTTTGGTAACACTACAAAGTCTTTTTATAAAATTTTCAAAAAAAATTGTATTTTTACAAACTTCTTTGCATATTTATAAACAATTCTGTAAATATACAAACAAATTTTGTATATTTACAGCTAATATCTGGTTAAGTTTATAACAATTTTTGTAGTGTTACAAAAAAATTTTGGAAACTAGTTTCCAAAAAATTATTTTGTAAAATTACGAAATGTTTTGTAAAATTTGTCAGGTCTCCTAGGTTTATTTTGTTTCAAATCGAAAAATTTGCTCATTAACGTTTATTTTACTAGTTCGCAATGGTGTTTACGATATTTGTAACCGCTTTAAAAGGTTTCATTACCTGACTTATTACCTTCTGAAATTAGTTTACAAGATTTTCCTTGTAAATACACAAAAATTTTTTTACTATGTATACACTCAAGAACTAGGTACAAAGGTAAAGGTATGGTTGATATTCCCCACAGTTTGGGCTTGTCAGTGCCGTAAAACAAGGTACTGAGCTTATCTGCTTATTTAGGTAATTTGACTACTCAGGACTTTGAAAACATAAGTACAGTATGTCTGCGTCCACTGCAACCAGGTAGGTTGGCGTCTACACAATTTTTGCAATGGACAACACAGATCACAACATTTCTGCTACTAGTGCACTGAACTCTTCCATGGGACGTCCAAGCGTTCAAATAGTAGCCTCTGTTCCCCTAACTCACTATTAAGGTGAAGGTTCCGTCAAGTGGGGATACTTCCACTGCAGAAGTAACCTAGACAGACTCAAAACATTAGTTCTGGGACCATTTATTGAATTAATAGTTACGTCTAGTTAGGTATTTAAACCCTTAAATTTGATCCACTCAGAAAAAATGTTTCATTTCTTCGCTAAATTGCACCAAATTAAATACACTGAGTCAAACAAAGTTATCCCTTCAGTCGAAGTATCCTCACTTGACGGTTCTTCCCTTCACACACTAATGTATCTTAAGGGAGCATTTCACTGAAAATTTTCATTGTTTTAATTTTTGTTAATTGTACGAGATATGGTTTGTTTTTTGGCATATACTGTGACTATTTTTTACTATACCGAATTTTTTTTTAGCTTTCATAGTTTTTGTACTATACCATATTAAAGTCAAAATTTGCAAAAAAAAAAAATCTTCTTATGCATTAAAGTAAAACCAACTTACTTACCGAAATGAAAAAATTCACACTGAGTAATAATGACATTAACTATGCCACTACATTTTTACAAACTGCATTGACGTTTTTGTATTTTAAAAAATATATGAATTTAAAATAAGAATACTTAATTTAAAAAATATATATAAACACTTAATCAATGTGATATTTATACATATCATGCCATAGTCCATGGCACTGTTCTTCAGTGTGAAATTATTCATTTTGGTTAGAAAGTCGGTTTTCCTTTAATGCATAAAACTTATTTTTGCAAATTTTGACTTTAATATGCTATACTGCAAAAACTATTAAAGCTAAACATATTTAGTTACAGTAGAAAATAGTCATAATATATGCCTACAAAATAAACCATATCTCGTACAAATAAAATATTTTTAAACAATTAAAATTTCTGTGACCGCCCCCTTAAGGAGAATTGGTGAATTTTTTTTTTCACATATGTATTAATGCTTGCGATTGAAAAAGGGTTATCACTTGTTCATCTCTTCAATCCCTTGGCAGGTTGGCAACCAAGAAAATCCATTCGAATTCACTAATGTGTATGTATCAAGTAAAACAAAATTCCACGCTATCAGTTTCACAAAGATTTATAAATAATTATAATATAGTACAATTACAGCGTTTTGTTTAAATAATGTACTGAATATTACGTCACATCCAGTAGTGTCGGCTATTTTGTAGGCTTGGTTGTTAAAAAATTATTATTATGTCTCTTTTCCTCTTCTATACTCACAGATACTCCCCTCCTGTCAACATCTCCCTTGGTTCCCAGCCCTCAGGGTGCCTTCTCAGACGAGAACACGCCCAGCTATGGCTCATGGTGTACGTCCATCAACCATTGCTCAGGTATCTGCTATGTAGGGACGATCCTATAACACCTAGGGACTGGAAAATTTCAAAAATTCAATGACCGTAAGGCTAGAATCAACTATTCTATGCATACTCAAGCCCCAACCATTTGTCCACTAGCTGCTACTCAGTGGAACAACATACAATGAACGAATAGAGAGGGCTTGAATATGCATAGTACAATAGATTCTAGCCTACTGGTAATTGAATTCGCGAAATATTCCAGACCATACTTACACCTCGTTTTAAGAGGGCGTGGTACATAATTCAACGTTAAAAGCATTAACCTATAACTTTAGGTTTCTTGAAGCCAATTTGCGAAAATTAAACAATAGCAATCCTAGACAATAGTTTTAGCCAACGATTTAAACAAAATTGTTTCCAGTGTTACGAACTTCTGAGGCACAATCTCTGACGCCAGAACCTCGTGCATTTAACTGTGGCGCAAGAGATCACGCGTAACGAGTTAGTAATTTCAATAAATATTTACTCATAAAGTTGGCAGATACCATTATCTAGATTTTCATCGAGTACTTTATCCATATTGGCTTCGATAAAAGCGTAGAAGTCAATTGATGTTTTCAGCGATTATTTATCTATACGCACTCTTAAGATGATAAATAAACAGCGATAGTAACTCTTGCTGAGTAAACAGCTTTGATAGTTATTCTTGCACTGTCGTGATAACGCTATTGCGATGTCGCGAGAGCACTGCAACTATATATCGTTCACAATAAAGCGAACAATTTTGAACACCGCCTTGTTCTACAATAATTATTTAAAAATATTTATTACGGTGTCTTTGTGGCTTAATTTTTTAGTACTCTACAATCTATACACTTTTATTGATGCTAAGGTTGCTTTGATTTCATTAACAAGTGACAATAGAATGCCATATATCTGAAAGGAAAAAGAAGTAACTGGACATTCTACTATACTCACATTATCTCGAACCAGCTAGCCTATATCACGGCACTTTCAATGTGTAAACAGTGCTGCAGCACTTCCGTAGGAATTAGTATACTATTAAATGCTATTTAACTTTTTATTTTTACGCTCATTAAAGTCACGCTCTACCGCAATTTTGATCACCATGTGTTTAGTTTTATATTTCTACCAGTTATTTTTTCTTATTTTAGACACAAAATGTGGCTAAATTTTCCTCTTATAAAATTATTTTATCCCTCATAGTTTTTGCGTAATGGCTCGTTAAAGCCAAAATTTGCATGTTTCCGTTTTAAGGACTACACTAAAACCAACTCACTTACAAAACTTCAAAAATTAACAGTGAATAACGACGTTGAAGGCTACTAATTCAGCTATGTCAAACCGCAAAACAAAGTATTTTTGCATTTTTAGAAAAATTATTGAATTTTTTAAATTTTTATTTTAAATTTCAGCATTTTTATTTAAATACAAAAATTCTTATTCTTTGTATTTATGCACGTCTTTATCCACTGTGAAATTTTTCAGGTTAGTGGACCTGGGGCGTGAACCGGGCTGTAACGTCATACGGAAAGGTTGTTTGCTAGTGAAACTACTAAAATGTTTTCTAATGCGTTTATTTACGAATGGAAAAAGCACTTCAAACTGCGTCCCTATGATTTAAAAAAATTCCGCCCGCTAGTTAAAAACACGATTTCCAAGCTGCTTAAAAGTGCTAAAACTGGTTTTTTCTCGTTGCTGTAGCTGAGAAAATATAGGCTAAATCGTAATAATAAAACAAATCCATAGAAACCTGCATTGGGCGTTGCCACGTACATTCCACAAATAAAACAATAGGGTCATCGCTTGAAGTCCCGTTGAAACACACTCTAAGTAAACACTGCACGCTAGTTCAGTCCTCCGCGCCTAGAGGCGATGTGGTGTTTGACGGAAGTGTTATATTCGACTTATCGCTAGGGCCCTGTAAAATTCGCGTTTTCTTTCCGACACAAGCTATAATTCCAGCAACTGCAATTGGCCCTTGACTTATTTGACACCTTCTGGAAGTCGCTGAGCCAATAACAAAAATGTAACTAATCACATGCCCATTTTGCCGTGGAAGCGAGCAGCCAATGAACAGCTGCTGTCTGTTTGAGAAAACATACATTCTTGGAGGCTAGCCTACTGGTCAGTGAAACCGCGTATTTTCCCGGGCTCTGCTTATCGCATTCCGCATTTCCGTGTTTCAAACAAAATAAAAAAGCTAGCGTCCATTAATTCTTAAGGATTTTCTACAAGGAATCTCTGTTGATCATTAAGACCCTTCTTCAAAAGAGACAACACACGCAACTGCCACAAGGTTATGATTAGAGATGATGGTTTATCGCGGGAAAAGTTGACTGTTTGATGGATTTCAATACACGTCCAGCTTACCAGAAGATTACTGGCTTTAGCTTGTACGTGGAGCTGTTGCCCTATTTGACTGAGCCAATAAGAATCCCAATATTGTAATATTTGATGTCTGCAGACAGCTACGTTGTGTCAGTGTTTTCAAGGCTATCTTGGCACAAAACATTTTCGCGATATACCATCATCTCTAGTTATGATAAATAAGATGTTATTTTCATTAAGGTTAGACGTTTCCCGAATAGCATATCCACAAACTTAAGATCTACATAGCATAAAACAGTATTCCACATCACGTTGATTATTTTTAAGTATTTTTAGGAGTCATACAACTTTTTTTCAAAATTAAATATAAGAATGTATCTTTCAAGGGCTTCGCCTACCAGGCGCTTAAAATGCGTTGCAGTGTACTCGTTAAATGTATTCATTACGAAACCGTTCTACATGTGTTCATTGTGACAATGTACAAAAGAAAATACACTTCAAACGATGACGGAAAGGTAGTTCCGAAACATCATGTCAATTATAAAAATATTTTCGAAGCCCTTTAAAATGACTTTAAAAATAAACTTTTTCAACATGTTGTATCTGAAAATTTACTCAAGGGATTTGTATGAACCTACTATAGAAACATGCAGTAGAGTTTTCAGAAAACTTTCCACCAATACAAATATGGGGTCACCACTGAAAGTATCAGTCAGGCTAGTGATCTACGATATCACTGCTCGCCGTTTCAGTCTTGCGGTAGAGGTGATACCGCGCCAGATGAGCCAGTCAACATCGCCCTTGGCGCCGCGCCTCACTCACACAAACACACGGCCAGTAGGCAGATGTCTTAGTATTGTTGCGTGCCATGTTCCTGGAGGCCAGTGGTCGGCGGCTGTTTCGTAACACCTTGAGGGCTGGCCGATGACTCAAAGCCCGGGTGGCTTATAGTGGGAAACCCGCCTAACCTACGTCATAGATACCTGTCTCAACTGCGTCTTAACCCTTCGAGGGTGGCCTACGTGACTAAAAGCATATCCGAAACATGATGAAATATCTATTTTTAGACCCCTGTAATGCGGTAAATCCCCGACTGTTTCACTGAGTATAAGAAAGCCGAATCGTGAGATTTGGGGAGAGTTCGCTATTGGAAGTGCTAGAGGAAGGTGCTACGCCTGTGGAGAGAGACTGGTGAAGACATCTTGGTGACGCCAAAGTCTACTGTGAGGCGGCAGGCGGCTACCTGCGGAGCAGTGTTGGCGAGACAAGAGGACTGCTGCGGCGCGGCGGCGGGCTGACAGGCGAAGAGGAGGT